>JAWDHC010000225.1:0-52386 GCA_036172615.1 Curvularia verruculosa
TCCTCTTCTTCCTCTTCTTCCTCTTCTTCGTCACCATCCCAAACTGAAGCCATCCACCCGGACGTCTTCGCCCTGGGCGACTGCGGCATCATCGACTCGACCAGCTACCCGGCGACGGCGCAAGTCGCGAGCCAAAAAGCCTTTTGGCTCTCCAAACAGCTCAACCGCTCTTCCTCGCTGTCGTCCACCCCTAAAGGCTTCACCTACCGCGACCTCGGCACCCTCGCCTACATCGGCAACTGGAACGCCTTGTTCCAGGGCGGCGCCAAATGGGGCGGCAGACTTCAGGGCTATGTCGCTTGGATTATTTGGCGCGGCGCGTATATTACGCGTACCGTTAGCTGGAGGAATAAAGTCCTTGTCCCTGTGTATTGGGTGGTGAATTGGTTGTTTGGGAGGGACATTAGTCGGTTTTAAGCGCTGGTATTTTTTTCTCTCTCTCTCTCTTCGTTGTTGTACTTGTAGTATAAAGTAGGGTTCAAGGCTTTTTGTTATCGTCATGTGGTGGGGTATGGGGGCTTAGGGATTTGACTGAGTTTGAATTCCGATTTCTCACAGTTTGTTCAGAGTTTCGTAGAACATGTATATATATATATGACTCAAGAGATGTATGCATATCAAGGGTAAAAATCCTAGCTGATACGAATTAATATCACAAGGTAAAGTTTTTTTTTGGTAAAGGAAAATAAGTTTCATCAAACACATTGGGTATCGGTATCTTGCATCCATCCATCCATCCATGTACCAGAAAAAGAAGAAGAGCTACAACGCACACATGTATATATATACAACGAAAAAGTCCAAAACTCACACACACCTAATCTCACCTCCCCTTCGCCTGCCTTTGCTCCTCCAAATACCCCAGGACCTCGCCGGCCCTCTCCAACCTGGCCCTGGTCTCCGGCAACCCCTTATTCAAACTCAACAAGCCGCCGACGGCCCTCTCCCAATTCCTCATTACGTCGTCGTGCCTGTGCAGGGCGTCTAGCTGCAACTCCGCATGGACGGCCGACGCCTGCTGCAAAAGGGCATCAGCGGCGTCGCGCGTGTGTGTGGCGTCTGCCAGCCAATGCTGCTGAAAAGCTGCAGTGGCCTGACCAGGCGTCGCTCTTCGATGCGCACTAATCTTCTTGACCAGCTCGTCTCGGCGCGCGACGGCAGCACCAAGCTGACTGCGCAGCTTGTCGTCAAACGGCTCGAACACTTCTTGTTCGACCACTGACGAAGCTGCTGCGTTATCGTCGTCTGGTGAATCGACGACGTCGATGCCGTTGATGCTGATATTTTGCCGCATGCCCTGTAGGACTTGGGCGACGAAAGCGTCGACGAGTTGTTCGACTGTGTGTCGTAGTTCGTCCGGTTCGTTGGCTGCGTCGTTGGAGGGGTTGGACACGGGGGGCAGATGCAGGTTGAGTTTTTGTAGGGCTGCGGCGCGCAGGAGAGACGTCAGGTAGGTTAGATCGGCGGGCGATTGCAGTTCGATTTTGCGGTGTTGCGAGTCCATGGTGTCTTGAGGTGTCTTGAGGTGGAGAAAAGGCGTGCTTGTGTGGGATGGATGGAGTCGTGTGTGGATGAATAGTCACAATGACTGTCCAAGGTTATGGTTTTAAGCAGTTCCGAGGCCCCGTAGTGCCTATGTTTTGAATTACTGGCGGTGCTGGTGCTGGTCGTTGTATTGTTCCTAGACTTTGTTTTGGTGTTTGTGTTGTTTGCGACGCGGAACGTGGAACCAAAGTATGCGGCGCGCGACTCGGCGGCGGCGACTCTAATCGATAAGGCCCTATCGGAGCCGAGGCGTGGGGGGCCAGTGCGCCCGTGTCTCAACCACCGCGCAGAGAGACAGTCTAGCGGGCGCAATGAACATGTCAGTCAAGACTTTTTTGTGTATTTAAAGTATTTATTGTTGAGTATTTATGAGTATTTGTATCCAAGAAGCACCGAATGAGCGGCGTGTCAAGTATTCCAACGCCGCAACCCAATCCTTGGTATACATCCCAAACGCCCTGAACAGTGCCAAACGCCATCCCAACCCATATCGACATGCCTCCCATACAAAGTTATAGAAATAAAGTGCCAAAGCATCCATGTTAACAACAAGTTCAAGAATCATTTCAACCCCAAACATCCCCAAGTGCCCTAACGCAGCCCTGCGGGGTAGCACGCAAACAAGGCTATGCAGCACGTCAGCTACGAGGGAAACATATTCTTAATCTCCTCATCCGTGAGTATGATATCCTGAACAGGGTCTTGGCGGCACTCGAGGTCATCAAAGTGGTAATCGGCATAGGACGGGAGGAAGATTTCTGTGCACACATGGTGGTTAGCATTGGGTCCATGTCCGATTACTCGGCTACAGCCACTCTTGATACAATCCAAGAACTAGAAGCAGAGAGAGAGAGAGAGAGAGAAAGGAAGGAGACATACCCTGATTCCAATCGAATCCCTGGCTGGCTTTCACACATGTAATCTGGTCCCCGCTGTTAGCCGATGCTTTCCACAACATAAGCGTAGTCGGGAGGCGGCGGACATACCAAACGAGGACATTCCTCTTCTCCGACATTGATCACCGTATGCTCTGCCTTTGAAAAAGTCGCACTCATCAAACTCTCCCTGCGACCCATGACGCTCGCCGACTGTGGGCTACTCGACGTGGATGTGGGGCTGCTACTACTACTACTACTCCCATAGCTGCCGTACGAGAAGCGGTTCTCGGTCGGAGTAAACTGGTAGTTGCGAGGAGTATCGCTGTAGCTAGGTGTGCTGGGCGTGGACGATGATGACGAAGAAGAGTCGACCGAGTTGCGGGACATGGCAGGGAGCTTGCCCTTGCGCCTAGGAATGGCGATGGCGTTGGATGACGAAGACATGATTGTTCGCGCTGGTGCTGCTCAAAGGGGAAATTGGATCCGTTAAACACCGGTAAAGTAGCAATGGGGTTAGCAAGGAGACGCTTAAAGTATACGCAGAATCATGAGATCAGCAGAGAGAAAGTGTGTGTGAGAGGGAGAGAGAGAAAGAGGAAGAGCGGAAAGAAGAGTACCAGAGAGAAGGAGGCACAGTCAAAGCTGGAGCGGAGTAACTTGGTAGTCGACGCAGCCTCGTGTCTGACTCCGCCAACCATACAGCGATGAGACGAGTGAGCGGACCAATCACAGGCGCCCACCTTGCTTCCGCCTGACGATCGGTCCGGGGCAAAGACATGTACGTGTGACAGGCACCCGTGCTGGCCGCAGGACGTGTGCATGAAGTGTGCACACCCTCAGGATAGCGTCATGCACTCCAGCCTGGCCGAGTCGCTTCGACTCCATGGTTATCTCGTCGTCGTCTTATCGTCTTTGCCGCTGCCGGCTGTTGTCTGCTATGGCCTCGTCTGGCCAGCCATGTGTCTGGTCCGCTAGGTGACGTAGCGCTGCGTGAGGTCCGTGGAGACAAGGCGGCTTGTTATCGGCCCATAACAGGCCACCAACTGGTTGGCCCTGTGTCGTTTCTGCTACGTATTCACCACAACCCAACACGTATGCTAGCCACAGTGCACGATGGGGAAAAAAGAAAGAAGGAAGGAGTATAGCAGAACGAGAGCTTCACAGCTCAATCGTATTAAAACAGCAGCGTGCTGTGAACTACGCTGGCCTAAGCACCATCGTATTTCATATCGTACATTTGGATATCGCTCACGCAATTAAAAACAAACGAGATAAAAGAAAAAAAAACACATGAAAAAATCGGTCAAGTCGGTCCAGCCGAACCCCAAGCCATAAGTACCAGGTCCGCCGAGATTAACAGGAAAAGGAAAAAACACTATTCGGGTACCCGGACTCCATGTGGTGCCATCCCACGAAGCGTGTGCAACATGCGTATTAGTAACGAAAGACTACGAATGTGTAGAAAAACGAAAACTCGCAGAGACAGCGCCTTGGCTATCGATATGTGCCTCTGTTTTCATAAAAGAAACAGAGAAAAACTACAAGACCTTGCACCGGTTGGTGGTTGGCCATGCCCGCCCAAGCTGACGACGAAACGGCGGGAAGCCTCTTCATCATTGAGGGTATCCTCGAAAAAAAAGCACCAAAGAGACTCCGAGACTCCGGCGCGCGAGATGCTGAAGAAAGTTCGTAGAGACAGGAAATGTCGTCCAAGGAGGACAAAAAAAGGAGAGCGTAAGAATAGCGGGTGGTTGAGCAAGGGGAAGGCGTCAAACAGCGGGGAATACGTAGTGGCAATCGGGGGTATCGTACATGGTTCGTGACGTGTGTCGCGCGAGCAGAAGACGAATCTACCATCCCTTCTTTCGAGCGAAACGCTTGTTGAGGAGGACCAGCACCTTGCTTACGTTAAACTGGACGTATTCGAGGTCCAGATCTTCTTGATTGTCCTTTTGCATTTCCAAGAGATCATCCAGCTTGAGGTCTAACTCCAGAAGACCACGGTTGCGGCCCTTGTAGTGAAGGGAAATGACAAACGTGCCGGGCAGCGGGCTGGTGAAGTTGAAGTAAATGTTGGCTCTCCTATTCTCCGGAACATTGCTCTTCTGAATGACCCCCTCGCGCTCGAGCTGCTGGTGAGTGAACTTGTAAGGACCCAAGACCTGGTGCTTTTGCTGTTTCCTGGTCTTGCCCTCGGACTGACTTCGTACGTTGTGCAGATAAGACTTGTACGTGTCAAGCTGGCTGACCAGGAAGCCGTTGTGGTCGCGGATGGTACGGAACACTTCCTCGAGCTTCCTCGTCTCCTCAATCACCTTGTCCTTCATCGAGCCGAGGTGAACCAGCTCTTGCTCGACTTCATCTCTGAGCAGGGAGAAGCCGTCTTCTTTGTCAATCACGCCAGACTCTTGCAATTGGCTCAGCAGCTCCATGCTGCGGATGCCCTTCTTGACCATGACGGAATCATTCTTTGTCGTGGCAGCTGCCTCGGCAATCCTGTCCAGTCTCAATGGTCGTCGCGTGATGGATGTGTTTGCAGGCAGCGAACGGAGAATCATGACAAACGTCGACTTGGCCTCCATGAAGAAAATCTCTTCCTGCGTAATGTCGAGGGCTGCCGTGAGATCGTCAAGTGGTGTCTCCCACTTGCTGAATAGAGGAAGATTAATGGCCCTGTTTTCCTTTCGCGGAAGCTGAGCAGGTGCTGGTCCCAGCTCTTGGAGAATGACACCCAAATGCGAACTGTCTTCTTTTGCCTGTGAATTGTTAACACATAAACTATGGGAAAGCGGGAACGTCAATATTGTTGTCTCGACTTACGAGTTCAGCTGCATGTCGCTCCAAGAGCGCATGCGTGGCGTACACTTCGTTGAGTGTAATGGAAAGCTCGAGATCCTTCTTAGACAGAGCCACGTAGTTGTCCATTTCGAGCGTGTCATAAAAGTCCTGGACTTCGCAGAGGTCAAGCAGAAATTTGTTGATGCGCTCCTTGTTTTGGTGGATAAAAGGCTGCAGCTTGACCATATAAGGTTCTTTTGCGTACGAGGGCTTGTTTGCCAGATTCTGCAACATCTTTGCAATATATGTCAGTGTTCGCTTGGGGTTCTCGGCTGGCAATACATCGATGAGCATGTAGGATCTGGGCGTGACAATGGCAGGGTTGATGAAGCGCAGGAAGAAGAAGCCGCCGATGAGAGTGCAGATGGTCTGGTCTTGGGCATCGGGGTATTTTCGCCTCGACAAACTTCGAATCTGCTTGCAAATCCATCGGATACCGTAGGGCGTTTCCTCGAGGCCTTTGATAATGGTTGTGAGGAAGTTGTTTGCGATTTCCATGAGCATGTTTACTCTCGGGGTAATGATGTTCTGGACAGTCTCATTCGCTGCAGCCTCCTCGGCAGTAACACCCTTGGGCAGGTCTGGTGGCAGCTTTCCCTGGAGTTCGAGTTCGGTGACCATTTTTTCGTACACCTTGAGCGGGTTAATTTCCAGATCGAGATCCTTGAGTTCAATAAGCGAGTTGATGCTGTCCTGCAGGACGACCTTGAGGTAGCTCTGGCCCGGTCCTCTGCGGGTATATGTGGTCATCATGCGCGAGACTGGGGTATTTGCGCGCAGAAGCGAGCTATAGTCCGGGGTGTTATCGAATTGGTACGTGAGAACAGACTACGCAGCTCGGTTAGTTGTGATTTTCGGGCAGGAACAAAAAAACTTGAATTGCGCAACCTACCTGAAACATGGTCAGCAGCAGATGCTCTTCTCGGCTCTCATACTGGTTTCCGTAGATTGTGAACATGACTGTTTGTAGTAGCGCATCGATCTCGGCCATGGAGACGAGGCGGCACAGGTGGGCAATGTGCCGGGGTTCGGACTGTAGGAGGAACAGCAGGTTGCCATATTTCTGAGTCTTTTCGTCGTTGGGGAAGAAGCCTTCCTGGAGTTCGATGCCTTCTGCAAGGTGGTCTGCGACTTCATTTTGCTGCATGCACAGTCAGTATCCGGTACGCGTGTATATGTATACGTGTATGTGTATATGTGTTTGGGTTTGAGAGTAGGCGCGAAATGATTTGAGGGGCAGACGCACCTCTTCCAATGCCATGCGGTTCTGAATGAGCAGGGCTATCCGCGAGTCGAGATATCGCACGTCCTTTTCGAGAACAAAGTTCTTCTTGGACTGTGACGAGATTTTGGCCTTGAGTTCGCGCAGGACTTTTTGGGCTGCTACGAGTCAGCAGGCAAGGACGCATTTGAGCAAATGTGTGTGTGACGACTACGTACCTCGAGCCAGGTCATCTTCAATCTCGAGTTCCTTGTCCTTTGCGGACATGGACAGGTACAGAGCCGTCACGGAGTAGCGCTTTGATTGGCGCACCGAGCGCGACCCATCGTGGGACGACATGGTGTTCTGGCGCGAGACGGGGATGAAGGACGACGACGAGGAAGTCGAGGCCCGCGAGGGAGCATGGAGCATGGAGACGGCCATGTTGAGCGTCGCTAGCGAAATAGCAAAAGCGTCAAGGCAAAAGGGAGATTTTGTTTGTGCGCCACGTTGGAAGCCGGCCGTGGATCGGCGTGTGCGGTGGGAATTGCAACGGGAGGGCCCGTCCAGCGAGGGTGCGAGAGTCGGTTAAGGGGGGAAGGGGTGGGATATTAATTACGAGGCACTGTGCCAGCGAGAGAGAGGGGGAGAGAAAGAGAGAGAAAAGGACAGCAAAGGAGGAGCGACCAGTATCAGGACAGGAGAGATTGCGCTCGGTGGGAGATGGAAAGCGGCGGTGGGCGGCGGGCGAATGGTGTGTCGTGGGCGCCAGGGACGCGACTTGGTGCGGGGGAGCTCAGACGGTGAGTGGTGGGCAGCGAAGCAGCTGCGACATTCCAGAAGAGCGGCGCGATGCTGGCTGGGCGGCGTGGAGCGTGCTCTGGCAGCGCGACAGAGGCAGAGGCAGAGGCAGAGGCAGCGACAGCGACAGCGAGCGGACAGGGAGGAGAGAAGTGAGGATGGGGATGGGGATGTAGTGCAGTGGTGGTGTGGTGGTGTGGTGTAGTATGGTGTAGCGGAGTGGAGCGGAGTGAAGTAGAGGAGCAAGAGCGAGTGGGATGGCGCGGTGTATTCTTGTTTGGGCAGGCAGACAGGATGCAGTCGAGGGCAGCGGCGGAAAGAAGCAGATGTTTCAGTCGCTCGAGTCGGTATGGGCTAAGTGACGAGAAGTGGGCCAGGGCGTGTGGAGAGCATGCAGGCAGGCGACGCTGCAACGAGCAATAGGCGATGGGGCGTCAACGACTAACGGCGCCCGGCTGCGTGGGTGTAGGCAGGTAAGCGAGAGGCGAGAGGGGAGGGGGGAGAGTGGAGAGGGGGGGAAGAGAAAGGGAGTGGGTGTGGGCGTGGACAATTGTTTTTCTTGTGCGCCCAGCCATACAGTGTCGGGAGCAGGATAAGACAGGACTGGCTACGCAACAAAGAGAGGGCAAGAGGGCTATGAAAACAAGAGAGAGAAAAGAGCGTGCCAGGGGCCTCTGCTACGGCCACGGCCACGGCCTCAAAGCCATCGTGTAGCCAGGCCGCGTCTGAAACTCTGGTCACCTGCCGCTCAATTTCCCCTAAACCCTGGCCGCCCTCCGTTACTTTGTTCCTGGCTAGCCGTCTAGCGAACCAGCCCACCCACCTGCCGACACGATGCACGCACACACTCTCTCGCCATCTCCACCCACACCCCCAGCATCATCATCATCATCATCGCCAACTGACTGGTACTACCAGCCCTCGCCTCGCCTCCGCCCTCCGCCGCCTCCGCCATCTCCGCCGCGGCTTTGGCTTTGCCTCGCCGCCCGTCAGCTGTCACGCAACGCGTACCTGCGATCCCAACCTTTGCTCGTGCTGATGCTGATGCTGATGCTAATGCTAACACTGCTAATACCCGTCTTGCTACTCTGGCTGTCACTGCTGCTACGTCCGCTGATCCGTCTTATGCGCCTACTGCCCCAGGTTTATGCATCTATCTGAGGCACCACAAACATGCTTACCCACACGCCTCCCGTTTGGGCTTCCTGCCGCACTTGTCTTCCCAAGTACTTGCATACCTGCATACTCGTATGCCCTGCCGCTGCCGCTGCCGCCGCATGCCTCATCCCAGACACACCATGGCAAGCCTGACAGACGCACAGAGGCTCCCAACTCAGCTTGCGTCCTTCGTATCGTCTCGTATACTCCAAGTCAATTTCTTGTTGCCAACTGACTGGCCTGCCCTCTCTCACTCTCTTACACACACTCACTCACAAACATGCCGTCATCGATCTACACCACTGTCCTGCTTTGTCCCCTTCGGTCCGATCAAGGCACTCATCTTCATCTTCCCATGTCATCAAGGAGAAACACCAGTGGCACACAAGACCTTCTTTACACAAACACTATCCCTCTCCCTGCTCCCACTTGGCGCACGCTCCCCAGACGATTGCGCCACCGAATTGCGACCAGCACCTCCACTACCCAAAAGCAATCTGTGCCTATTCATGTCACTCATCATCTCTTCATTTCTCGCATATGCGTATACTGCCTGCCTGCTTGCCTGCTTGCCTGCTTGCCTGCTTGCCTGCTTGCCTGCTTGCCTGTTCGTCTGTCCGCCTGCCTGCCGAAACCACACCATCACGCGTGGCTTGGCAATGCGGTGCTTTCAGCAACAAAAAAAAAGCCCTCAAAACATGGATTGGGTCTTGAGATAAACTCCCAAGCACAAGAAATCCGAACGCCGACCCAAGCGGCTCGAGTCACTAAGCGCTATCCACTAACCTGCGCCGCTTCCTGCCGAATATGTACATGCATGGACAATCAAGTCGCTCAAGAACAAAACAGATTTTCCCCATGCAAACGAACAATCGCCCATGCGCCGCAAACGAGGAAAAACAAAGGTGCTGCAAAACGGTGATCGCATCAACTCCACAATTCGCCTTCTCGGTCACACTGGGCGGCTGCGTGTGGGCTGGGCAGCACCGCGAGCAGTGTGCCTGGGCCCGTGCGCCCAAAAACGATGGCGATCGTTGCGCCAAACTACTCCACTTGGATCCTCGACGGCGCCAACGAGTCAGTCTGCATCAACACACCACGGCCGCAAGGAGCACATTTAGCCCGAAATACCTGTCTGCGTTAGCTTCCTTTTCTATCCATCACAGCAACAACCGCCCCAGCGAACGGTTCGGACGGGTGCGTGGGATGCGCGTGACATGTCCACCGGGTAAACAAGTCCCACGCAGAGTACGGGCGAGCCAGCGAGCCAGCCAGCCAGCCAGCCAGCCAGCCAGCCAGCGACAGAGTGCTTTGCAGGCCGTCATTTCTCTAATTGACATGCCCACTCAGCCGCACGGCACTGCACTGCACTGCACTGCAATCATACGCGCACACACATGTGCGCTTGCGCTCGCCCTCTCTGATTGCCAGGAACACCCTCCACCCCCCGTGAACCTTAACAGGATCAAATGTCCAAGTCCAACACGGAGAGAGAGAGAAAAGAAAACGACCGTGACGACACGCTCACACCACCATTCAGGCGTAGCATGGGTTTGGCTCGACAGTCCAATAGATTGAAACCACTTACACGGACACGGCAGTCGTCCACTCCTGGCTGGTCAAAAAGCCTCTTAGCTCGGGCGCCGAAGCAACCAGCTTTAGTTCCACCCCGACGATAAGCACGATAACAACTAGCCGCCCTAGCAGGCTTGGGACGATCGCAAACGCCATGAGGGGCACAACGAGGATTAGCGGGAACCACACGGCCGCCGAAGGGTGCTGCTGCTGCCCAGCTGCCTCCTTGGCTCCTTCTTCTCGCCGAATCGCGACGAGGTCCTGCGCCCGCTCCAGGAACTGACTTTCGGCATCATCAATCGCTCCATGCGACTCCATCCACTCGCGGTATCGTGCAATCTCGTCTGCACTCGCGGGCCCAAGGTTCCGTGATACATTGCTAAACGACGCCAGCGCCTTGTCTAGTTTGGGCGTTAGTAACAACGTAAAAAGAAAAGATCCGCACAACCATCAGGGTCTTGTCACGTCTCTCTCTCTGTGTCGTATTCTATTACAAGACACACGCCACAAACAAGAAAGAACCATACTCACTATACTGTTCTAACTTCTGAAAAATGCGACCCAAGAGTTCGGTCCGCTTGAAATGCAAATCCCCACCGTAGCGTGCATCGTTGCGCCTCGATGCAGGATAGGCATGACCCGTAATAGGATTCTTGGGCGACATTTGGGCTATGCATCGATCGAGCTGACGCAGTTCTTCTTCCAACTCACACGTCTCGTCTTGCAGGTGCAGCAACACGCGGTGATTCAGGTGCTCAAACTTGCGGTATACAGGAACCATTTCCGCCGCCCGAGGTGCCTCGTCTGGCGATGGGGCGCTGAGCTCATTGGCCAGCAACTCGTAGCCTGCCATGGAATGCTTCGTCTGGCCAGGAGGTGCCGGTGCATGCTGTTGATAACGTGGTGGTTGCGATCCGTGAGGTGAAAAGGGCGGAGGCATCTGGGATATCATGCTATGTGGGTACGCATGAGCGACTTCGGGAGATTGATGCGGCGCATATCCAATGGCTAGCGGAGCGGGAAATGTGTGCATAGGTGGCCAGCTTTGTGGCGGTGGTAGTGGGTTGCTAGTTGTTGCACTACCCACTACGGATGGCGAAGCAGAGTAGCCCTGTGGACTATACATGGGCACCGGGGCATAGGGCTGACCAGGTGTCCCTGCAGCGTTAAATTGAAATTGTTTCTGTGGCCTTGGATTCTTTAATATGTGATTGGCAAGTTCGCGTTCTTGTTGCTTGAGACGACGAACATGAGGATCGCTCCCGCGTGACGATGTAGACTGTGGCCGGGGCGGAGGTGCTTTAGTTTCCTCCACCTTGGGCACCGACGACTCGGTACTTTCCTTTGTCTCTTGCTCGCCTTCTGTATCACTGCCTGGCTCGCTCTCCGCGCTTTGGTTGACCGTCTCGTCGTCGTCGTCGTCTGCGGGCCCGTGGACAAAGCTACTCGCATACAGTGGCTTTTTAAACTTGCGGAATCCTTGATGCGGCAGATGAGGCGCCGGTACACTGGATTGCTGTTGTGTTGCTAATGATGCCTGTAATGTGACATTGGATCCATTGGCATCCGGTGGACTCGTCGTCGCCACAGAATGATCTGAAAAGGACAAAGGAAGAGACGTACTACTTGCAGCTTGAGAGGAGCCAGTAAAAACCGAACTCTCGGCGTCATTCTCCGACTGAAGATACTTGAAGACTTCCGACTCGGGAGAAGTAGTCATCATGGAAGCCTGCATAGCAAGACGCTGTCTCTCTCCAAACGTCTCATACTGATATGTATAGTCGTGATCCTCACGAGACTTTTGCGTCACTGTTGAATTGCTGCCGCTGGATGACGACGAGGCGCTCGACTGCTGTGATACGCTCGAGGCTGAAGAAGGTTCAGACAGCTGGGCGAGTTTGCCGCCATGGCGGTGCTGCGAGGAGCCGTGTTTGCGTTGGGCACGTATGCGACTTACACCACTACTGTCGTCGGTGTGTCGCCGACGGAGTGCTCTTGGTTGGCCAGAGGAACTGACAATGGAGCTGCCTCGACGTCTGGATTGCATGCTGGTCTTTCGTTCTCGTATTTGGCCCAGTCGGGGTATATATCCCACTGTACTTCCTTCGTCTTCTTCCACGTCCACGTGCCCGCTTTGCAACGACCCGGCTACAATTTCCGTATGATGCGAGTCTCTTCTGAGCAGCTTCTTGAGCGTCTTACGAGAGGGTTTGGATGATTTTTTATCGCCGCCTTCGTTCTGGTCCTCGCCATATGATTGCTGCTGCTGCTGCGGCGGCGGCGGCGGAGAGGCTGAGCGCGGGGAACTTTTGGTGCCCGAAGTGGTCCGGGATGGCCTACGTCGAGTAGTCGTGTGGGGTGCACTAGCAGCAGCAGCCACACCGACTTGTTTTTCCTGGAGGCTGTCGAAATGATATTGCGGATCGTCGTCTGTGGTAATGCTAGGGTTACGGCGCCGTGAGGGGGACTGGGCGCCCTCGGACGACGACGACGACGACAACGAAGCGCGGTCCGACTACAAACACAGCACAAGTCAGGTCAGTTTGGATTTGCCAGTAGACATTTTGGGCTCGACAGAGACATAAGATTTCATTAGCAACGCACCATGCTATGTAGTGCTCGCGGAGGGGTTCGGCTGCTGTCAGCAGAAAGCCGCGCTTGTGCGTGTTAATGTATCTGATATTGGCAACGATGGCCGGGTGAGAGGGAAGCAGAAGCGTGCTGCGGCGGGAATGTCACCGTGGATCAGTAGAGCAGCGTGCACCTCGTCGCATGCTGGAGCGATCAGTAGTACGCGTCGTGTGACGATAAGGACTCAGACTGGTAAACTAAGCAAACCGTCTCTGGAGTGGTACGGTTGGACGCCTGCGGCTGGTAGCAGCTAATGTACACGCCATGACCATGGCAACATGGGGACAAAGAGAAAGACGGAAGAGAAGGGCAGTTTGGCAGCCAAAGCAAAGAAAGAAAAAAAAGAGGAGATTATGAGCTGGTCAGGTCACCGCCTTGCAAACACACACAGGACGAAAGAAAGTTGGGACGTCATTCCGGTGTGGGACGGAAGTGTGTAGTGCTGCCCAATGAAGTGGCATAGCGGCCGTCAAGCGACGCCTTTCCCCACCACCACCATGCGTGGATCCCATTGCCCGAAGCCCATGCCATCTCGTCGACTGCATCTCTGCGTACTTGTTGTTGCTCAATCCATCGCCATGCATTCTGCTGCTGCGCCTATTCACCCCGAGCCAGCCAGTCAACGGGGAGGGCACAGCCTTCCGCCGCGTCTCCCTTCTCTGGTACACCCAAGCGACCCAAGCATGCAGCGAGTGCCCCAAGGCCACGTCAACCCATCACTGGGATTTGGCCTCGCTCAAAGGACACACAGGCTGTGGTTCTGGCCCAGTGGGTGATGCTAGTCTCCAGCCGCAATAACAGCCTTTTTTGTCCCGCTTCCGAGCTGGGGATCCTGGCGCCCCATGTTCGGAGGGGGCAGCTCCACGCTTCAAACCATTCGTGATTACGTCTGCAGTCTCGCATCCCCTATGGCGAGCAGATGTGATGACACGGCGGTTCGGTATAGTCTTTTGCGTCGTTTCAATTGTGTGACAAGAGAAATTGCCTCGGTGGACAGACAAGAGGCCATCTGGGGGTTGTTTCATTGCCTCCGCGGTACTGACGTGCTCTATTCTTATCTATCTCCTTATCCGCGCCCGCACCCTGTGTGGCTTGCTGTGGCGCGAATAAGAAACACTGCTGGACCGGGGGTGCAAAGGATGTAACCGTATGCTTCCGTTCCGCCCGACCATGTTTACCTCGCCTCAACTTGTGTCTTGTCTCTCTTTTCCTTCGCCAATCAGAGGTTCTATTTAGTCGTGCTTTGATTGATTCTGGTTGCTTGGTTCTCGACGCAGTACCGATATCAACATCAGAAGTATCCATGTAGCCAGCACAATTCCGTTTGGCCAGTACATGGCACAACCACCACCACCACCAAGGCGCTTCCACGCATCACCCAAAAACCTTGCCCCTCAGTGTCGTCCTCTGCAACACCTCGTCCCTGTCCAGACCATCCATCCTAACCTCGCCCTTCTTCCCACTCACCCTCATGTGCCTGTTATTCTCCATGCCCACTCCCTCTCCCCAACCCCAATTCTCCTCAATCCACGTCACCGGCCACAGCAGCCATGTGCCCAGCACACAAAACAGCGTAGCCCAAGCCTGCCAGAGCCAGATCAGCACCCAGCCTCCAGGCACAATAAACCGTATCCACTGGTCTACCTGATACAGATCATCCTGCTTCTCAATGTAGTATTTCCCCGTCGAAGGCGAATGTCGCAGACTGAGGACCGTCGTGAGGCGGACAGGCGCATAGTAGAACGGCACCAGCCAAATGCGAAAGATTTGGAATATCGTCACGTAGAGCGTTAGATGTGCTTTGTCGAATGCTGTCCGGGTCAGTGCCTAGGCTCCCGTGCAATGTATATATATATATATATATATGTGTGTGTGTGTATTGGAAAGGAACCCAACATACCGACACTCTGCACCGTCAAGTCAATCCTCGGGCTCATAATCTTGTACCACCGGTACGTTGCATCGACGAGCCATCTGGAATTGGACCAGCTCCAAGTTCGGCAGAACGGATGCGAGAACGCAGCATCTGGGGTAAAATATTTCTCAATCGTTGCGCGTTGCACAGAAGGCGGCGACTGCGTGAGGAGATGTATCACCTCTGGAATTTCCTTGACTGAGGACAAATACTCGGTTAGCAAGCAATGGTGGAATCAAGTAAATTGAGACCAACCTGGATCTTCCATCTTTGTGAAAAAACAAAGTTCAGAGAATGCACAAAAGCTGCGCTCTTAGAAGAGCAAGGCCAGTTTGTTTTATGGGCGCGGAATCTTCGGCGTACTCTTCGCATGTGAAGACGCGTTTTTATGACGTCACGTACACGATGGCTTCACGTCAACCCACCAGTCTCTAACATTCTAATCAAGTTTGTGCAGCCGTAAATTTGTATTCATTACATCGATTGTAGCCAAATTAAGGTACTCGTATAGCTAAGTGGATGTTCCAGCCATCAATTTTGAACTCTGAGCCGCCTCTATTGCGACCTGTACTGTTGGATCTCGGCCTCGGAAATCTGCCTCAGCTTGTTCACGTTTGGTGCCTGTCCAGTCGCAATACCCTTTGCAAGCTCAACAAGCCCACCGACTTGGGTCCTCTTCGAAATGGCGTACTGAGCGGTGCTGGCCTTGACGCGGATGATGCCAATCCGTGGATCTTCTGGGCCGCCATCGTGCTTGCCATCGCCCAAGTCGCCAATCCAGGCCTTGAGTGCTGGCGAGTAGTGCTTGCGGACAACCTCGCGATCCGTCTCAATGGATGCGTGTCCAGAGATGGACGCCCACTCGCCCGAGTTGTTGATGAAGCCAATGTTGACCGATGCGTGCTCCTTCAGGTCGTCCGTCTTGCCAGACTCGGTGTTGGTGTGGAAGAGGAGATCGAAGCCGTGTCCTTCCTGTTCCTTTGTCAGCAGCGTCAGGACAACGGGCACTGTATGCTGCTTACCTTGGCAGCGAGAGCCATTGCTCTTGAGGCCAACAGATCGCTGTCCGCGACCTGAGTGGTCATAAGGCAGAACTTGGTCTTGTCGATGAAGTTGAACAGATCCTCAGCCTTCTCCTTCAAAGAGGGCTCCTCGAGGTTCTTCTGGGTGTACGGGTCGGCAGTTTTAGAGCCGGTATCCGCATTGCTAAAACTAGACATGTTGAAGGTAGTGTTGGAAAAGACGCGTTGTGAGGTGAGTGGTTTCTGTAGCTGCAACCAAGGCGTAAGCTTCTGTGCACACAACGTTCGTGGAGATCCTCGTGCAACCCCTGTGGCAGAGCGACGAAGAAGACTAGATGAAAGCATACCTTTGGTAGGTGATTGTTGGTAGCAAGCAGTGTAGTGTGTAAGAAGTGCAGCAGCTCGTAAGACTATGTAGTGACAACGCTGTCGTGACGTCACAGTCTCTAGTCGCGTCTAACCACCCCGCTACTATGTGGGGAGGTATATTGAGACATTCAACCTGGTCTGCGCCTGTGAGCGGTTCTGGGCTTGCCCGAAGGATTAATGGTTGCGTCATGTTCCTTAGTATTGGCTCAGGTACCACAACATGGCAGATCAGAGAAAAAAAGCAACGCGGGCTTGAATATCACGCCGCCGGTGACCATTTCAACCAATTTAGCGCATCCTCAAGAACATTACATAGTGATATTAACCATCTAGACCTAGGGTGCGTCTAGAAGCAAAATATCGTACCCCACGCCGTGACCCCGTCCAATGCCATGCTGGTATCCCGTAAACAACAGCGGAGAATGTACCGACCCCAAGCTAAAAATGAAGAAGTGGGCTAGATCCTAGACTGTGTAGATGTCCCGGATATGTCACCCTTTTTTTAAAGGGACTAGTTCCCTAATGACAGCGGCACGTCAAATGCTCTATGCATCAGCGGGAGCCTCCTTGTCCTCGAGCGACGCCTTCTTGAGCTCGGCGGCGGCATCGGCAGCAGCGTCGTTTTCCTGGGCCAGCTCAGCCTCGGCGGATGCGTTGCCATTAACTGCCTGGTTCTTTTGAGCAGGCTTGCGGGCAGTATCAGTGCTGCCGCTTGCCTCGTCCTCGGCGGCCTCCTCAGCCTCGAGACGCTCAATCTCCTTTTGTGCTTTGGCAATGTTCTGGCCTCATGTTAGCGCTGTGATAACAGTGCAGCTTGCAATTAGACTTACCTCCTTGGTCTTGCGGTCTTGGTCTTCCTTCCAGTGTGCGAGCTTGGCCTTGAGCTTCTCGACGGTAGCGGGGACGTCTTCCTGGCTCGAGGGAGCCTCGACGCCAACCTTGGCCAATTCCTCGATGATACCAATGTTAAGGTTGAACTTGGCGGGAGCAGAGCTAGCACCGCCCTTCTTGCCCTTCTTACCCTTCTTGCCACCAGTGCCAACAAAATAGCTCTCCTCCTCGGTGTCCTTCTTGGAAATGCGCGTACCCTTCAGGCCGGAGTCGTCGACAGTGCGTTGAGCCGAAGCAGCAAACTTGCCTGCCGAGCTGGTCTCCTTGGGCGGGAGGGCAGACGGGTCGAAGTGACGAATCAGGCCTTCAGCAGCGATGATTTCGTCGCCATAGGCGGGCGTGCTGGCCTCTTCAAGACGCTTGCTAGCAGCCTCCTTGCGCTTGCTGGCAACGTACTGGAGTTGCTCCTGACGTCTCTTCTCGAAGCGAATCTTGCGGGCCTCGGCCTCGTACGTCTTGTATGCGCGCAGCTGCTGGAAGTAGTTGTCCTTGAGGTCTTTTCGGGCCTGGTACTTCTCCTGCTGCTCAGCGCGCGCCTTGTCCGTCTGTTCGCGAAGCGTTCGGAGGTTCTTGAAGGCCTCGTCCTGCTCGGCCTTGAGAGCATCCAACTCAGTCTGGAGCGCAGTGTACTTGTCGCTGAGAGCCTTGTTCTCGGGGTCGTCCAACAGCTTCTTCTGCTCAGCAATCTGTGCCTTGATGTCATCAATCTTCTTCTGCTGGGACTCGAAGCCAGAGAAGTTCTTGCGGGCCTTGTTGAGAGCGCTGATCTCGGCCAGGGCCTTTTTCTCATCTACCAGCTTCATCATGCCACCGTCGACCTGCTTCTGCAGGCGTGCGATTTCCTGATCAACCTCCTCAACGGACTTGTAGTTGGACTTGCCCTTTGCGGTCTTGAGCTCGTTCAACTGCTGCTTGAGCTGCTCGTCGAGCTTCTTGATCTTCTCGAAAATGGCATTGCGGCCGGACTTGTTCCCTTGCTGCGTCTGGCGGATAGCGTTGAGCTCGGTCTTGAGCTCCTGCTGGCGTTTGGCATTGGGCGAGTCCTTGTTGTTTGGTTTGGCAAGGTCGAGCTTTGCCTTGCAGGCATTCTAGCGATACGCGTTAGTACAGGTCGTCAGACCCTGATGTCTGCATGCGACGCAGGTACCCGTTGGGCTCAACTGTCAACAGCTGTATTTACTCACCAGCTTCTCCTGGGCTGCAGTGTGTTCCTTCTCGGCCTTGGCAAGGGCTTCCTTGTACTTGTCCTCGTCAGGCTTCTCGGGCTTGACGATCTGCTGCTTGCCTTGGGGAGCAGAGCCATTGGCCGAGGCCTTTTGGGCGGGGGGAGTTGCGACGTCGGCCATTTTCGCTGGACAGTCAATTGAGTTGAGGCGCTGACTGGGGGAATGCGACGGTAGAGGAGAGTCTGCACAGGTTGCGGTGACCGCCAAAGGCTAAGGGTGGGCAGTGGGAGCGGTGGGGAGGACAACTATTAAAATCGAGGGTCTCGAGTGAACCACGGAATGCTGGCAACTTTTCCCGAATTTTAGCGGACGGGGCTAGTGCCGCATTCTCCATCCAACGAACACATTCACTGGGGGCCTCGAACCTCACACGCCCCCCGAAACTAGACAATGGCGGAGCAATCGCGGGGCAATGTCCCCGTCCTGTTACTGAAAACAAAGTCGGTGCCTGTGGATGCTTACGAAGAGCTGTTCCTTACCCTCGACAATGGCCGCTACGCCCCTGTTTTTGTGCCGGTTCTCGAGCACAGGTTCAAGCGAGATGCCCTGCGTGAGGTGCGCCAGCATGTCACCAGCCGAGGCTTGGTCCCAAAGTCGAGCCACGGTCTCGCGACATACGGCGCCCTTATATTCACCTCGCAGCGGGCCGTCGAGGCTTTCGCTGAGGTTGTGCAAGAAATTCGTCGAGAGGGAACCCACCAAGTCGACGACCTGCTTCCCGAGTGTCTGCCGCTCTATGTCGTAGGTCCGGCTACAGCGCGCGGACTGCGGGCGCTGGGTCTCAAATGTCCCATCCTTGGTGAAGAAACTGGAAATGGAGAAGTCCTGGCTGGCTTTATCTTGCAACATTATAACGACATGTATCCAGATACTCCCAACCCTCCTGTCTTGTTCATGGTTGGAGATAAGAGAAGGGACATTATACCAAAGACGCTCCAATCGGAGGAGCTAGATTCCAACACTAGGGCCAGAGTAGATGAATTGGTTATATACGAGACTGGAGAGATGCAGTCTTTCAAAGAAAATTTCTCAACAATATGGAGGAGCAACGCTAAGCACGGCGTGAAGCGCCAATGGGTTGTTGTATTCTCACCAACTGGATGCCAGGCGATGCTCGAGAGCTTGGATCTTTTGGACTCGGAGACAGGTAGAGCCAAAGCATCTACTGGTCAGAGAGATATATTCGTTGCCACCATCGGACCAACTACTCGCGACCATCTTATACATCAGTTTGGCTTTACCCCCGATGTATGCGCAGTGAAGCCAACCCCGGAGGGTGTTGCAGACGGCATCAGAGACTTTTTGGAGAAGCATGGTTGAAAAGGGTTGTTGTGAATGATAGTCAGTGTCTAGTAAGGCTCACACCCACTGGCTTGTTGCCTGCGTTTCGTCAGAGGTGTCACATACTATGCTGTGCCTAGACAATCACAAAAGCAAATATCTAAAACTCAGCCTTTTTAATATGATGAGCATAGTGATTGGCCATACATTTGGTCTACCAACTCTTGCTGCACGTGCCCTCCTGACGCGTTGATGTCCCATTGACGTCACCATGTACGCGACGCGACTTACAAACTCCAGCGCAATCGCTATTCGTGTGTCTCCTCCTTCATCTTCTTACCTAATTTTCTCTAGAATTGAGCCCCTCAAAATCTTGCCCAATTGACCCATATCCACACACATGGCGGGAACTCGCTCTTCTACACACAAGTCTAGTGACATGTCGAGTCCGGCGAAGAGCACCGATGCTGCTGGGACTAAGAGGAAGCCTGATGTTGAGCCTTCTCCCAAGCGCGAGACCAAAACGGCGAAGAAGCAGACTACTATCGAGGATGCCATGGAACCAACCAAAGAAACGGACGAGGAGATGAACGACGGCTCAGACGATGGCGGGTCTGTGAAGCAAGCAGACGATTCTGAAGAGAAGGTTGATGAACAGCTCACCAACGCAAAAGATGCGCAGGCATCGTCAAACAGTGATGACGCAACTCGCGATGCTTCATCAAAGGCGTCTGGAACAACACCGGGAAAACAAGGCGACAAGTCAGGTAGTGCTACTGACTCTACGACCAACGGGCAAGGCGCAGTGGAGGAGTCGTCTCAGCGTGAAAAGCAAATCCCGTCCAATATCCTTGAGAAAGGCGTCATCTACTTCTTCACTCGCAATCGTGTTGGCATTGAGGAATCTGAAAGTGTGGGCGATCTCCAGCGCACGTTTTTCGTCCTGCGACCTATGCCGGTTGGTGCCAAACTCGGTGACGGTCCGCTTGCGGATGACAACAACAACCGTCTGTTTGCGCTCCCCAAGAAGGTTTTTCCAAAATCCCACAATGACCGCTTCATGGCTTTTGTCGAGAAAGCAAATGTAACTATCAAAGAGTTAAAGGAAAGCTTTTTCAGTGGAGAAGAGTACAGCACAAAGACACAGGGCACTCGACGCATTGAACCTGTGGCCCCAGTGGCTGAAGGCGTGTATGCAATCACACGCACTGAAGATCGTACAACCCATCTTGTTTATTCGGTTACTATTCCCTCGGAACTCGGAGAGGTGCAGGATGATCTGGGTGTCAGAGACCAGGGCAGCTTCATCATCAGTGTCAAGAATCCTGAGCGCAGTGGACCTGCTCAAGCTCAGCTCCCTCAAAAACCTGAATTTCCTAAAGAGTAAGTAGGTACGATACCAGAAGAGGGCCACGGGCTAATCCCACACAGATTGATTGAAGAATTCCGTGGCTTGGCTTGGACTGAGGCGAAGCCAAAGTATTTGGATTATGAATATTGTCAAATCCTTCTCATAGGTGAAAAAGTGGATTCGGGTGTCAAACCTACCACAAAGGATCAGAAACATGATAAAGAAACACCGCTGGAGGAAATTGAGAAGTTGGAGCATGAAGACGAACTTCGCGTCAAGCACCTGCATGGTACGATTTGAAATTGACTTCCACTGACGAGGGAGCTGACCGATCACCAGGTGACGACTCCATTTACGATGACCTCAAAATCAGCAAGAAGGAGTACCCTCAGGTCTCTACCACGTGGTGAGCTTGCAGGGATGATCGCACTTCCTCTTCCATAAAATAGTGTTCTTGTCTTCGGCAACCGGCGTTCAAAGGTACGGAATAGTTGCGTGAATCAAACCCATCTGACACGATCTAAACGGAGCGCATGTATTAGCCCCAAATTTAGTAGAAGAGGCGTCGATTTGATGAGATCTGGGCATGTGAAACTCAATCCATGGACTGAATGCGACACCTGACGGCGTTGAAGGATCTATGACCTTACTAAGGGAGTAGATGAGATATGACGATCACTGAAGTGAAAAATTTCAGTATCTTCTAATTCAATAATCTCTCCCAACTCATACCTAGCCTCGTTTTTGCCACACAATATTTCTTTAACATCTACTTTGAATGTGAAGCTGATATCGTGAACTCCTTCACCCTCACCACTCCCCACTCACGTCATGTGAAAGAGGTGCGACGTGGATATGAGTTGAATATGAACTGCACTTGCCCAACCTTGCACTCCCTTTATAAGCTTCCTCTATCAAGCCTCCAACGCTCGAACTCGTATAAAAGCCTTTCTGAGCTTCAACATATCCACAGCTATGATTCTACCACTCTCAGACATGGATGATGAGCACTGGTCCACCAAATGGCCACTCAAGCTTTTTGCAATCAGGAACGGCTTCAAACCGACGCAATCCACACATCTTCTACTGGATCATGTCAATGCTGAATTTGGGCTCGTTTACAATGTTGAGGGCGTTCTTGTCATGGCGCAGTTTCCGGACACTGGAGAGCCCATCTTTTTCAAGCTTTCAAGACGCGTGCAATCTGCACTCGCTCTAACAACACATGCAAGAAAGTCTGCGTGCTCTTGTGGAATATGCAGATCGACCTGCACTTCACAACGACTGCTGACGCGGGTGCATTTGTGGAGATGATTGAATGGCTTGCTCCCAGAACTGGCAATATTGAGTTTGCGGTCTACAAAGCTGCTTCGTATGTTTCATCCCAGCCATGCTGATCTGGGCAATACTGAATCATATGCATAGCGATTCTGCGCTCGCACGCGCTGATTATGACTTGGAGAAAGAAGAGCAATTCTTGCCGTCAGTCTGTGGTGACAACATCCCAGAGTGGGCGCAGTAAGTAGCTCACACGGTGGTACTAGACAGTTTATTGACCATTGTAGTATCTAAAAAACCCGCAAATGCTCCGACTTCACGATTATTGTTGAAGGTGTACTGTTCCCAGTCCATCGTGTCTTGTAAGTGGAGGAGTTTTTGTCTTTTAAACATCGCTAACTCGAGAACTAGACTCAGTATACGATCACATTATTTTGACATGGTGTGTGACGGAGACCTCGAGGTAAGATACCAATGTACCCCTATCAAGCACCTGATTGCTGCTGACATCGTAGAGGGAACAAAAAAGCGCTTTATTACACTACCCGAGAGACCCTACATCGTGGAATTGATGCTTCAGGAGTTTTATGAGGTGTGCAATCCAATCACGGGGTAGATGTTTACCAACTTTGCCCTCCAATGCGTCTCAGAGAAGGCTGAAATCATGGCTACACTGGTAGACCTTTTCATCGCATGCGACAAAGTCAAACTCCCCCCACATATTGTTGAGTGTGCTGATCTGAAAATATGCATAGTATGACCTCGAATCGATCCAAAAAAAAGGTAGGCGCAACGATCATCGACCGTCTTCCATCAATCGAAGACCCTACGACCAAGGTTGACCTCGCTTCAAAGATCCATAGTGATGCTTTCCCAGAGCACGACTATGGTCTCCGCATTGATATGATCAAGAAATTGCATGATGCTGTGCATGCGATCACGGATAGCGAGAACGCATTTGAAAAATATTTACAAAACAAGGCTTTAGTCAAGGCTTTAGTCAAGGCACTGCACCGGTACTAGCATGGGATGTCTTAAACGTGCAAAAAGACGATCGCTCTCTACACCGTATTGAGCAGCAACATATACCCTCAACAGGATATAGGGGCCTGGGAGGTCTGCTGAGCTGTCCATGCCGCCGGTCAGTCTGAGAAAAAAATTGAAATAGTGTGGCAATGGGTCGGCTGCTATGGTTGATGATATTTTCCGACAAGAGTTTTTCTCGTTGAGTATCTCACAGCGTCATAATGAGGTAGTTCCGATAGTGCCAGTCATTGTTAGGGAAAGTTTGCTTCAGTAAAAGTCAGGTTTGTCCAGAGAATCCTAGAAATTTCCATAAATGTAATGTGCAAGGATCATGAGCAAACATGAGGCCTCAAGGTCATCTCAGTTAAAAATATGTTGCATTAAGTTAAGCAAGCCACTCACCTGATTCGAAAAATATACCGGAAGCGTGAAATGCCTTGCGCTTTACATTAGTCATATCACATCCATTTAATTCTATAATTTGTTCCAGTAAAGTGGCACTAAATCTATAGATATCTGAAAGAAACATGTAATTTGTTTTTACTCGCTGCAGTCGTATCAAATACAAAACATGCGCCAAGCTAGCATCTGCGTCGAACAGCTCAACAAGATACAGATCGAGGTATATACGAATATCCGACAAATGTTCGGGATTGGGTCGTTGGAAGACAGTGACTGCACTAACCAAACTCCAAATGCACTCAGATCTCATTGAACTGGCCGAAATGCTCCTAAATGCTTCACGATCTCTACTCTACTAAGAGCTCGCAGCAACTGAAGGGGTCTAAAATCCGATTGTATTCCGTTTTACATAAGTGCAACAACCGAGACTCGGTCGTCTTGACAGGCCAGAGAGGCAGGGTTGCGACTCCAACTCTCATGCCAAATAGCCCACACACCTTCCTCACTACACATGTAGATGGAGCTTTCAATATGCATGGTATTGAAGCCTAAAAGAGAGAGCTTCGCCAATTGCTACCGTCATCGATTATAGGAATGAAATCAAACTAGAAGGAGCTTAGGATACCTCGTCTTCAATCACACACTTATCTCCCTATCGCAGTTTAGATCTAGATTACCTGCTTCAACACGTCATTCATATAAGTCAACAAAGTGACTTTGAATAGCGAGTTACTGCAGCGAGCTGCAGCAACTCTTTCTCTTGACCTTCGCAGGGTCTAGAGAACCGCAACCAAGGAAAGTCTTCTACCCAGAAGCGAGCCGTCCTTGAATACGTCTCACTCTTCTTAGTTTGTGCAACATTGCGCTACACTATTAGGGTAATTCTCTCAATCTAACAGAGAATTTTGGATGACTGCATGTTGTGTATTTCTAGTCTTCTAGGAGTGATTCAATAGGCACAGGTTTCTGTTACATAAATTCAATGATTCCATCTCACCGCCTCTTGACTACGGATAGCATCAGCTCTGGTTCCCTGGGTACATATATACATGAGCTTACGGTCAGTGCCAGTAAACGACACGATGTCGTGCGTGTTGCGATTGTCGCTGATAGCATTTATCAAGTTGGGCTGTTGGTAGGCAAGGAACGCGAACACGTGCAGCCGCGTCGCACTCAGAAAGCTTGGCGCGGAGCTTCCGAATCCGCGTCACCCCACAGCATGTGAGACGACCCCTCCGCGCGTAATCACCTCTTCAATGGCCCCTGATGTAGCCTCCATGACCTCGACACCAACTACTCCCGCTCTCAAAAACTCTCAAAAGCCACCCTCAGGCTCAAACATCCTCGAGGTCGTCCTTGGCTCACTTCTTATCAAGCCCTGGTACCCGTCCTTCTACCCAGAAGAACTTGTGGGACGACGTGTTGAGCGCCTATACGTGTGCCAGTGGTGCTTCAAATACAGCAAGGAGCTCGTTGGCTTCTTGGGTCATTTAGTAAGCCTTGAACTATGAGGAGAAAGTGACAGGTTTAGCTAATACTTCCCAGAAAGCATGTCCACTTCGCAACACTCCGCCTCCGGGTGTGAACGTCTACACAAAAGACAACTACTCACTCTATGAGATCGATGGCGAGAAGAACAAGCTATACGCTCAAAACCTTTCGCTCTTTGCAAAGCTCTTCCTTGATACCAAATCGGTCTTCTACGATGTGACAACCTTCTTGTACTACCTCTTAGTTGCGCACAACCCGGCACCGTCCATACCCAACACCAATTTCGATGACGACACAACATCAAGCCAAGTCGGTGCGCAGGGTCAGGTTGTTGGTTTCTTTAGTAAAGAGAAGATGAGCTGGGACAACAACAATCTGGCATGTATATTAGTCTTCCCACCATGGCAGAAGCAGGGACTAGGACAGCTGTTGATGGGTGCAAGTTATGAGATGAGTAGACGGGAGGAGAGGCTGGGAGGCCCCGAGAAACGTGAGCCATTCTCTAGTCGACCTTGTCTACGCTGTATCGTTCTGACAACATGACAGCGTTATCTGATCTTGGCCGCATTGCCTATAACCATTACTGGTCGCAAACGCTTGCACGGACGCTTCTCTCATGCCCATCAAAGAAGACACTTACTGTGCAGGAACTGCGCGAAAAAACTTACATTGTACCAGAGGACATCATTGCAACTTTACAGTTGATGGACGTCCTTGAGCAGAGAAAGAAAGGGGGCGCAGAGGCCGTGATCAACAAGGCAAAAGTCAGAGCGTGGGCAGATGCGCACAAGGTAGATGTAAAGAGCTGCCCAGTGGATCCAGAAGCGTTCATTCCACGCGAAGTAAGCAGGGGTGGCAGTGAAGAGTCTTGATGCTTCGTGACCGAAAAGATTAGACTTGCACACGTATGATACCCGGACTTCGTTGCTCCTAGCAAGCTCCAATGTAGTTTTTGAAGACATTTGTCTGACGTTTCTTGGGAGAAAAAAAGAAGAGTCTATGATGTCACATTTCGCAGCCTGTATTCTGTTTTGTTGCACCATAGTTAGGGTTAGCATGTAGTTGTTTGCATCTCAAACTAGGCAAACGCTATGAAACAGAATAGATGCAATTGTGCATGTTTTATCTTGTTCGCACCCAGAATGATATGTGTGGTTGATGCATGCTTCGTGGTGAATAGGCCGAGTACACTTAGCGTGACACGTGAACACCCGTTTCCATGAACGCGACGCGTTTTCCAACTACCTCCGCCCACTCGTATTGCCATACACTATCGAGATGGGCGGTACAACCCAGCAACGGGACTTTCACCACCCTTACACGCCCTATGACATCCAAAATGAGTTCATGAGCGCTGTGTACGAATGTCTAGAAAATGGCCAAGTCGGTATTTTTGAATCACCGACCGGGACGGGCAAGTCACTGAGCCTAATCTGCGGCTCCTTGACATGGTTAAGAGACAACAAAAGAAGGACTTTCGAGGAGGGATTCGCCAACAATTTGGGGAACAGTGAGGAGCCGTCTTGGATCGTTGAGCATGCACGGAAGCAACGCAGACAAGAAGCGCTTTGTCGCAAACAAGAGTTGAACGAACGAATTGCAAAAATAAAAGCGAAGGAAAAGCGTGCAAAGGAGCGCTATGAGAGCGGCGAGCATGGCTACAAGAGACAGAAAGTTGTATCGGGCGAAACAAGCAATGAAGACGAGACGCAATTTGTTCTTGATGACTATGAAAGCGACGAAGAGTCTCGCAGGCGGACAAGAGCTGGCGTTTTTGATGAGTCCGGACTATCGGCAGAAACACAGGCCTTGATGGCATCCCTAGGTTACGGTGAAGACGCTTCAAAGGACGACGATGAGGAGATGCCAGATGAGACGAAGATATTCTTCTGCTCCCGGACGCACTCCCAACTGACACAGTTCTCGAGTGAGTTGGGTCGGGTCAAGATGCCGCCTGCTATAACTCCGGATGGTGATACCATTGGAAGCGATATAGATCTACTTGTTGAAGACGTTAAACACCTCACGCTTGGATCAAGAAAAAATCTTTGCATCAATGACAAAGTTAACAAGCTTGGGAGCGCAACTGCTATCAACGAGCGATGCTTAGAGCTGCAACAAAATAACAGCACTGAGAGCCGATGCCCTCATATGCCAAGCAAAGAAAGCCAGCCTCTGATCAACGACTTTCGTGATCATGCGCTGGCAAAGATCAGAGACATCGAAGATCTGGGGTCCTTGGGCAAGAAGCTGGGTGTATGCCCTTACTATGCTTCAAGACCGGCGACAAAGTACTGCGAGGTGGGCTCAAATACTCATTGTTTCAATATACAATATTTATATACTGACGAGCCTAGATTGTGACGCTGCCGTACCCATTGCTTTTACAACGCACGGCTCGCGAGGCACTTGGCCTGTCGCTAAAGGATCACATCGTCATAATCGATGAAGCACATAACTTGATGGACGCCATTGCAGGCATCTACTCCGTTTCTGTGACGTTTGTTCAAGTTCAACAAGCGCGCATCCAACTTACAGCTTACCTTCAGCGATTTCGAAACAAGCTCAAGGGGAAAAATCGGGTCTATGTTGCCCAAACGGTCAGAATACTGGATTCTATCATTGCATATCTGCAGGGCATTGAAGCTGAGCCAAAAGCGACTGACGGTCTGGTCGATATGGTGTCTTTGATGTCTGGAAAAGGCGTTGATCAGATCAACATCTTCAAGCTGAACACATACCTTCAAGAAAGCAGGCTCGCTCGAAAGGTGGACGGATACACTGCTTTCACCGAGCAAACAGACAATGATCCGAAAAAACCAATGCCCAAGAAGGGACCTCGTCACAACATCCCTGTGTTGATGCATGTGCAGGCCTTTTTGCTCTCTTTGATGAATCCGTCTGATGAAGGGCGGTTTTTCTACTCAAAGGAGGATGGTGTAACGACATTGCGATACATGCTCCTTGATCCGACATTCCACTTCAAAGATATCGTCGAAGAGGCGAGAGCCGTGGTATTGGCAGGCGGTACAATGTCACCAATGAGTGACTACGAGCAGCATCTACTGTCGTATCTCGAACCTTCGAAAATCATGACCTTGTCCTGCGGGCACGTCATACCACCTTCAAATCTTCTTGCTGTACCCGTTGTTCGAGCCACGAGCGGTGCTGAGTTTGACTTTACGTTCGAGAACCGCAACAAAGAGAGAACAATGATTGATCTCGGGGTTGCTATTTCGGCATTTACACGAGATATACCCGATGGTGTGGTGGTGTTTTTCCCTAGTTACTCATATCTGGACACATGCATCGCGGCATGGAAGCGCTTGAAGCCATCAAACTCCAATAAAACCTTCTGGGATGACTTTAACAACAACAAGCCAATCTTTCTGGAGCAGCGCAGCCAACAACAGGCTCTAGATTCATCCTCTGCAGCCAAAGAAGCAGCCGTTGACTCGGTCCTCAATGCTTACAGTATGGCTATCGCATCCGGAAATGGCCGCGGTGCGCTGCTCTTTGCTGTTATTGGCGGGACACTATCTGAAGGTATCAACTTTAGCGACGCTCTCGGTCGTGGTGTAGTTGTTGTAGGCCTTCCATTCCCCAACGCACACTCAGCAGAGTGGAAAGCAAAGATGCAATACATCGCGGCCAAGGAGGCAAACAATGGTGGTGATGGTAAGGCGGCGGCACGCGAGTTCTACGAGAATGCATGTATGCGCTCTGTAAATCAATGTGTGGGACGGGCTATCAGACACAAAGGTGACTACGCAGCGATATTGATGCTCGATAGACGGTATGGAAGCAAGCGGATTCAGGACAAGCTTCCAAAGTGGATTAGGGGTAGTCTGACTCCTGGGCTGGGTGTAAGGGATGTACAGGGGAAGTTGGTTGGATTCTTTGCAAATAAGAAATGAAAGACTTGACTTTGTTTTCAACGGAACAGTATCGTAAACGTAGATGTTTGCTGTGTAGTCATATTCTCAGCTTTGTGGACTCATGTTCTTATGAACGACGGTGAGGGCTATTCTGTGCCCGAATCGGCCTAGCTCGACGCGAGCACCGTCTCACTTTGTTGAACGCGTGTCTTCAACAACGTACATGTCAGACCTCCCATCTTTCTAGATTTTGCTGGCCACGCCGTCCCCGTGGTACCCACCTACATGTTGTGCTCACTCACATCAACTATGCGATGAAATTCTTGTGCATTCAGTTTGGAAATCATCGCAATTGCTGCGGGCAACGGGCACAGGATACAAAAGGAGGATAGCATCAGAACACAGGAATATAGTCAAAGACTAAGAAAGCCTCTCGAAATGGCATCTTCATGGCGTCAAGGGGGCGAAGATAGGGGCGCATACACGACTGTCGCACAAACCGACGATGCAAACGCAAAGTTGACTGTTCATGGCAAAGTCACAGACGAGGGCACGGAAGGCGCAAGTTTCGAGCCACCCGTCCACATTGGATCTGTTCCAACACCAGAAGACGGCCTGTTTCTCCCACGGGTTGCTGACAGTCTTCCTCGCGGTGCCTTCTTGGTAGCTATTGTGGAGCTATGCGAGCGCTTCGCCTACTATGGCTTGTCCGGGCCATTCCAAAACTACATTGCCAATGGATATAATGATGCCAACGGCCTTCCTGGAGCTCTTGGCCTGAAGCAGTCAGGAGCCACTGCGATGACCAACTTTTTCCAGTTCTGGTGTTATCTAACGCCCTTGTTCGGGGCCATCATTGCTGATCAGTATCTGGGCAAGTACGCAACAATCAAATGGTTCAGTCTAGTCTACATGGCCGGCATTACCATTCTTTTCGTAACAAGTCTACCGTGGGCTGTCCGGAGTGGAGCAGCTTTCCCTGGGCTTGTTGTTGCCATGTTAGTCATTGGACTCGGTACTGGTGGCATCAAGAGCAACGTGTCGCCGCTGATTGCTGAACAAGTTCGGTCCAACAAGCCCTTTGTTAAGACTCTGTCTGACGGGAAGAAAGTGATTGTTGATCCAGAGATTACAGTCCAAAGAATCTACATGGTTTTTTACATGTGTATAAACGTTGGTTCGATATCTGCAATTGCGACTACAATGCTGGAGTTACATGTCGGGTTCTGGAGCGCATATCTCCTACCACTGATCATGTTTTGCATTGGATTTGTCATTCTAGTAAGAGGAAAGAAGCAATACATCATCAAGCCACCTCAGGGAGGTGTTATTGGCGACTGTTTCCGGGCTCTTTATATCGCCGCAAGGAATGGTGGTGATCTTAACAAAGCCAAAGCCTCGGCTCAAGGACACGGAAGACTCAAGTCAAGAGTAACCTGGGATGACAATTTCGTTGAGGAGTTGAAGACAGCGCTGGTAGCGTGCAGGGTGTTCTTGTTCTTTCCCATCTATTGGGTTACGTTCTCACAGATGATGAACAACTTCGTATCGCAAGCTGGCCAGATGGAGCTACACGGTCTTCCAAACGACATTCTTCCCAACCTCGATCCCATTACAATCATCATACTTATACCACTCATGGATCGCGTCATCTACCCATTCATTCGCACTCGTCTACATCTCGCCTTCCAGCCGATAACGCGCATCTCGCTCGGCTTCTTGATAGCTGCACTCGCTATGCTGTACGCCGGCGTTCTCCAAACATACATATATGCAGCACCGCCATGCTATTACAGTCCCTCGAACTGTACCGCAGGCAAAGTAGCTGAGGGAAAGTTTAAACCAAACGAAATCCATGTTGCATGGCAAGCGCCGGCGTATGTGCTTGTAGCTCTAAGCGAAATCCTCGCAAGTATCACAGGACTGGAGCTCGCATATGCGAAAGCACCGGAGAATATGAAGAGCTTTATCATGAGCTTGTTTCTGCTCACAAGCGCCGGGGGCAGTGCTTTAGGCATATTGATCGCGCCCCTAGCGAGGGACCCTCATCAGCAATGGCTATACTTTGGCCTGGCAGGCGCCGCTGCGATCACCGGCGTCGTTTTCTACCGGATGTTCAGGAATATCGATGATAGTCCCGTCAAAGTAGTCCAAGGTGCTGAGGAATATGAAATGGTTGGGAGATCGAGTATAGAGGATGAGTACGACAGCGACGATGTAGACGGCTCTACACGAGCCTGAGACATGCTCACCATCTCTACGTTAATGAAAATGGATAACATAACCTTGTAAATATTCTGTATTTCACAAAGTTGTTTTCGAGTCATCTGTGACTATTGTTTCTGTAGCTGACAACTGGCGCGACTCAGATATAAAGGTGCAATGTAGACAAGGGATTTGGTTTACAAGACATTCCGGCTGGTACGTAAAACCCGAAATCGCCCAGCGACAATGAACCCGGCTCCAACCCCACCCGTTTTGCTGACTTTGGCGTTGGCTCACTTGCAGTTGAACGCAGCACTCGCCAAATGCAGTAAAGGCGAACTGGAATGATTAACAAGGTCCCCCGCAGCCGCAATGGTGAGAAACATGGTAGGATGGATGATTCACAAGCAGTAAGTACATCAAGACTTTGATAGCTTGGTCTTTTTGCGATCCATGTACTCTTGAACCTGACTTGCGAATAACTAGGCAAGATAAGCCTGCCAAAATTGACCTTCTGGTGGCATCAGAAGCAGCGATACTTCAAGAATAGCACTAGGAATCGAGCAGCACCGACTGAATTTCGGAAAATCAACATGGACATGGTCAATGGACGGACATGTACATAGGTTTGGGGACCCGGTCATGAACTTGTGAATGTAAGTAAGCTTATGGCTTTTCCTTGGCGTTAAGCACATCAACGGAGAGTCGGCGGCCGACTTCTGCAGTCCTTATGTCGACACAGCCTGAAGCAATGCTCCACTTTTTGAAATGCGCTTTACTGCTTTTAAACGACCAAAACGGACAGAGCTTAGCATGGCTTGTTTCTTCGCAGGGCTGAAGCACCTTGGGCAATGAAATTGGCCGATATCCTAGCGCAACCGCGGCGCCACAAGCTTTGACCGTCAAGTGCCATGAGGTGGGGCAAGACTCGATGTACAGGGCCAAAAGACCGTTACTTTCGCCCAGGGGACTCCCGGCAGTAAGTAGCCGCTCGAATTGCGATCGTCTCAGTTTTGACATTTGATGCTTTGACAACTCCTGCTGGTAGTGCCAAAAGTGAATTTGCGTAGGGAAATGAGAGCCAAGACAGGGATGTTGAATAATGGAAAGACGTTTTCTGCACCAGCGACGACTCACACAGTGGTAACTTTGGCTGGATTGTCCCTATAAGCCACTGAGACAGCTTTCTATTGGCTGCCTCCTTTTGGATTGTACTTGAAACCTCTTGGAAAATGTTTGTTGGAAGGCTGATATGCGATCGGCAACATCATTACAATATGAGCGATGCAGAGTTATATGATTCTTACAAGTCGCTTACTGAACCACTTTTTCAAGTAGAATCCTGACAGCTGAGTGCTAAGAGCTGAAAGCTGAGAGCTGTAGATGGACTGACTGCTTAGTCACAGCTGCTGCTTGTCTTGGAACCTTGGTTGAAGTACGTAGCGATGTAAGTAAGCAGCCAGGGCGTCTAGTACAATGAGGTTGAACCTGAGCGTCTGGTTCCGAGCGGCCCGACCGGGAATTGTCAAGAAATATGGTACGGGTCTGCTACCCGTATTTCCTACCCCTTTGTGATACGTCAAAATGTAGCATCACTCGTATAACAAATTGTCCGACTGTTTTACTAGAGTGCCCAACCAAGGCCGTGTCCCATAGCACATCAACGTAGTGTTGCAACCTAAAGTCCAAGTGTGTACCTCGATGACGGCATCGACAATGTCAGGTCCGACACGCTCGCCACCAAAGTATTTTTAGCTCGCGCATGTATTCTCGAACAGTCATGCGTGGCTGTGTTTATAGGGAATAGTGACTAAGGACCCTGTCCCGGTGCGGCCGGTTGGTGATCTATGCACTAACCTTGTATTAAGCATATTGCACGGACTCTCCACCAGCGTCATCCGATTGTTGCTTTTCGTATTTGCTGATGCTAGCGTCTCACTCCCGAGCCACATTGACTCGGGAACGCGGTACACGCCATTACCGTGCTGAAGACCGCTTCCCCATTGCTAGCCAAGTCTCAAGGTTAGTGGGCTGACAAGAGATGCTTAAAGCAGGCAGCCCCGGCTGGCGGGCAATGGAAGTACTACCTCAGCGTTTCCGTCCATATCCGTAATCGGTCTTAACAGTTAGAATGGTTGCAACGCACACATGGAAGGCGTTGGCCGCCAGCGCTTTCCTGGCAAACTGGGCCAACGCCGAGAGGTGTGTTGATGGTGAATGGGATGTCATCGTTGTTGGTAAGACTACGAACTTGTCCTGCAATGTCCGGTAAACGTAACTGACGACTTTTTCAAGGTTCTGGACCAGCTGGTATCGTGACTGCAGACCGCATGAGCGAAGCAGGAAAGCGGACCATTCTTCTAGAGCAGGGAGGCCCATCTTACTACATCACCGGCGGACGTACACGGCCAGACTGGCTGAATGGCACAGAACTTAGCCGTGTCGATGTTCCAGGGTTGTACAAGACCATCTTCTCCGAACCTGGCGAGGGCTTGGTGTGCCCTTCCAATGTGGTCAATGCATTCCAAGGTTGCACCGTTGGCGGCAACACTGCAATCAATGCTGGTCTCTTTTTTCAGCCACCGGCCAGCGATTGGGATCGGTATTTCCCGAAGGGCTGGAAGAACAAGGACATGCAGAGTGCCATTAAGAAGGTGAGGGCGACTCAACCAAGTACTGACAACCCTTCGATGGACGGAAAGAGATATCTGCAAAGCGGTTACGAGGCTGCCAGGGAATGGCTTGTCGATGGTGCAGGATATGCTGACGTCGGCCTCAACGATGGTCCTGAACATCACTCGAAAAACAAAGTCTTTGGCCATCCAATCTGGAACTACGAAGGAGGCCAGAGGAGCGGACCGGTAAAGACATATCTCCAGCAAGCGCTCAAGCGATCAAACTTTTCTTTCCGGACTGGGGCTAAGGTCTTGCGCGTGCGCCGTGATGGCGATGTTGCCACTGGTGTTGACGTTGAGTTCAGCGGTGCGAATGAGACACGCAATGTTTGCCTTAAGAAAGGCGGTGTTGTCATTTCTTCGGCTGGCGCACTCCTGAGTCCTCAGCTTCTCATGTGGTCCGGCATTGGTAATGCCACGATTCTTGAGGCCCTCGCGAAGAACGGCCATGTTACCGTACCGTCCCAGGATTGGATCAACAACACTGCAGTTGGAGATAAGGTTTTCGACAACCCAAACACCTTCATTGAGCTCCATGATGACTCCATCACATCATTTGTTTATAAATACTCTGACCCACCGGCCAACGTCGCTGAGCAGTACCTGAAGGAACGCTCTGGTCCATACACATTTGCTTCGCAAACCAGTGCGTTCTGGGACTACATCAAACAAGGCGACGATGTCGTGGGTTGCCAAGGCACAATTGACTCGTCTGGAGCAATGGAATACACCGAGAATGGCACCATCACGCTCAACGTCTACGGTACCTCTGGTCTCCGTTCTTTGGGCCGTGTCGACCTTGATGACAAAGGCATTGCTCTGCCGTCATCCAACTTTTACTCCGACCCACGCGACGTCTCTGCCATCGCCACGTTTGTTCACAACATCTTCCAGGCCCTGCCCTCAACCCTCACACCACTTAATATTGCGAAGAACTCGACCAAGGACGAGATCGAAACCTGGTTGAAGACCCCCAGCCAGTACACGCTCGGTAACGTGCAGCACTGGAGTAGCAGCTGCAGAATGGAGGAGTGCGTTGACACCGATGCCAAGGTCATTGGCATGCAGAACTTGTTTGTTGTTGATGCCAGTATCGTTCCCCCATTGACAACGAACCCGGTCATGGGTGTCATGATTGCCGCGGAGCGGGCGGTGGAAAGGATTCTTCCGCTTATGAAGCAGAAGCCAACATTAAAGATCAACCTATGATTCTAGAGATACCACTTCACTCCTTAGAGACTTTTAATGCAAAACAATAGATTTACGCCTGCTACATTGTTGACCTAGACTTTTGTCAGCTGCTTAAATATGTGTCTTTGTACCCCGCGTAGCCCCACCTGTGTGTGCATATGGTTAAGTCGGATCGCGACATGGAGCCGCATTCGTATGACTACTTATTTCCGGTGGGGGCACTAAGTCCTTGAGGATTCTCATTCTTCTTCACTTGGACCAAGCAGCTCTTCTAGCATTGAGACAAAGGAGATCCAGATAAACAACAAAATGGCAGGCAACAGAGCATCGCAGACAAGCGGCGGTATGTGGACGTGGAGTAGCCGTACAAGATGACGAACTAACCCACATCAGGGCTCTTGACTACAGAGCGTACAGACACCTATCCTTATATCGACCCGAAAAAGGCCAACCTCAAAGGAAAAAATGTATTCATTACAGGTGCCTCCAGGGGACTCGGAAAAGCGACGGCCATAAGTTACGCACAAGCTGGTGCTTCCGGCATCGCCCTCGGTGCACGTTCATCCCTTGAGCCCGTGGTCCAGGAAGTCTTGCAAGCAGCTAAGAACGCAGGCCATTCAGAGCCGCAAATCACGACGGTAAATCTCGACGTGATTGATAGAGAGAGCGTAGACGCAGCAGCCAAGAAAGTGTCCCAAGAACTTGACGGCCGCATCGACATTCTCGTCAATAACGCCGGCTACCTTGCTGAACTCAAACCAATCCAAGACATGGACCCAGATGAATGGTGGCGCACGTACGAAGTAAACGTCAAAGGGCCTTTCCTCGTCTTCCGCGCTTTCTACCCATTGCTCTTGAAATCCTCGCTCAAAATCCTCATCAACGTCATATCTGTCGGTGCAATCACGACACTGCCCCTCAGCTCGGCCTATGGACCTTCGAAGCTCACCACACTCCGCATCACAGAGCAGATCAACCAAGACAATGGAGAGGGCAGCGATGGTATCCTTGCTATCGCTGTGCATCCCGGAGGTGTCATAACCGATATGGCACAGGTCTTGCCGGAGAATCTACAAGCGATGCTCCCCGACACAGCGCAACTGTCTGGTGACACATTAGCATGGTTGGGTGTGGAGAGGAGAGAGTGGCTGGGTGGAAGGTATGTGAGCGCTAATTGGGATATGGAGGAGTTGACTACGAAGAAGGAGGAGATTGTGAAGAGAGATCTGATGAAGATACGGTTGTCTGTTTGATGGGCTGATGCAATGGGATTGAGCTCTTGATTTGTGCTTCAAGTAGCGTTGGAACTTGATGAAGAAAAGATAGTGCGGGATTATGGACTTTGATATCCGTGGGCTATAGGCACTCCCAAACGTTTCCTAATGGCAAGCCCGTATTTGAATATCGTACGTGCTGTATTGTCCGTTACTATCAGCTAAGCGTATATACATTAGTTATGCGCGTTTGTTTATTTTTCCAGAAGCGTACTTGGTTCGCTGTCCCGCTACGATCAGTTAGCATCAAGATTTGAGTACGGTCCACTGGTTGCTTAAAAGTAAGATCGTGCCGGCCGCCGCTTCGGCATCACAGCACGATGCCGATACTCGCTTACCTAGTTTACTAGCCTCTATCGCTGGTCATCGACCTATCACAACCTCATCAACCTCTGTACCCACCTCTTTGATTAGTGAACAGCCTCGCCATGATGTAGGCGTAAAGCTGCATCGGCCGCTGCATCTCTCCGCTTAACCCTAGCCCAACCTCTCAGCCACAAACCGTGCACCGGACGAAAAGAGAAGAACATGAGTGTAGTTGCAGGTTTAATTCCCGTTACGCAGAAAGCGTCCAACGTATGCGCCTACTGTCGAGTCAGGAAACAGAGATGTGATCGCACTCTGCCACGATGTCAAAGATGTGCCATGTAGGGCCTCTTTCCGCAGTGTTCTTTTGATTAAAAAAAGTAATGAGAGCTAAGGGTGATTCTAGGAAAGGAAGGCACTGTGACTACACGCCGTTCAAAGAGCCTAACCGCCAGGAAGATGATGACCCCAGGCCGCTGGTACACCAATACGATACTTGTTCCCATGCGGACCTGACCTCGCGTGGAGCCAGCGAGTTGCTCCACGCAACTGCAGCATGGGTCAGTTCTAGCGGTGCGCCCGCAGCGGCATCCAAACTCTCCGAAGTCGTACATGATATCCTCGACCTAGCCGATGTAGATGTACCCCAAGCACTAGCCGAGTTTGGACCGTGTATACAGCAGTGGTGTCCCGTAGTCCCGACTACCTATCTCCAAGGGGGCGTTGATGATTTGGCTCAGCAGGGCCAGCGGAGAGACAAGCTGCGGCACCCTTTGCTGCTATTGTGTCTCTGGCTAGTTACTCGAAGGACTTGTGCACAGGAGGATCACACAACAAAATGTCAACTCTACCGCACGCTCAAACAGATGGTGCCGCTGCTCCAACCAGAAGAGGCCATAGGAATCGAAACGCTGCAGATATCCATGCTATTAACCATATACGAAGTCGGCCACGGCATGTCCAAACAAGCCTTCCAAACCATATCAACCAGCGTCTCCATGCTCAAGCTGTTGGATCTCGACGCCCCAGACCCCACCACCAAGCCCATGCTATCCTGGCTGACATCCAGCGTCCTCATGCTCGACAACACCCTCTCCATCACAGCCCTTCCCGCCGGCTTCCCTCTGACTCTCCTCCCGAGTGACCCCTCAGCCTCTCCATCACCCACTCTCTCTCCCCAAGCATTCCCGCACCCCCACCCACCACCGACGCCACCAGCCCACGAAAAGTCCACATCCGCTCCGCCGTCGCCGTATCCACCAGCCACGTACTCTCCTACCTACACACCCTCATCCACAACCTACCCTTCCCACCCGCCTCGTACGCCGCCGCCGACGCCAAAATCAACTCCTGCATCAGCCTCCTCATCGACAAACCCCAACCCCACACTTGGCTCCACTGCGACGCCATTGCCCTCGCTTTCTGCGCCCATATCCTCCTCCACGCAACTCAGACGCAGTATTTACTCTCACAGCAGCAACAGCAACAGCAACAGCAGGACGTTTTACCGTCCGCAGAGTATCTAAAAGCGCATTTGGCGCTGCGCGTGTCGCGCAGAATGGCGTGGGATATGGTGCGTGTGGGGCTGCAAATCATCGTGTCGGAAGAAGAGATTGCCCAGTTGCCTTTTGCCGGCTTGTGCTGTGTTGTGAGAGCCGGACTGGCGGTTTTGGAGTCGGCGGAGTGGGTGGATGAGCGGGGGGAAGAGGGCGCGATGTGTGAACAGGACGAGGAGGAGGTGAGGGCGTTTCGGAGACTGGTTGAGTGGTTTTTGGGGAGATGGGGTGTTGCCAAGGGGTATTTGGTTAGGGTGGATGAGGTGTTGAGGACGGGGAGGGGGCTGTGTTTGTGAGAGGGAGAGAAGTGTGTGGGTGTGTGCATGTTAGTGTAAACGATGAATGAATTGATAGTTGTAGCATGTAGAATAAACATGAAAAAAAGAAAATTGCACATACAAGCAATATCACATTGTCTACTTTACTTTCAACCCTGGGTATATCCTAAGCAACCACCCCTGCGTCTTACCTATCCTATCCGCACACGAGCCCGTCCCTAGGCTCTTCAACAACCTTCTGTCCTTCACCCTTCTCATCTGGCAACACCTCCTTTTCTACCCTACCACCTGGCTCTAGACCGGCAGCTTTTACCTGTGCATCGTCCTCCTTGACCGCCTGCTCGGCCTGTTGTTCCAAGCGCTTCTTCTCCTTCTTGCTGACCGTCATGCTGCCCTTTTCCAGCGCCTCCTTGGGTAAAGGACGAACATACGGCTGGCAAACCCACCAGGGGCGTTTGCAGCGAGCCACAGTGGCCAGTGAAGACTCATAGGGGTCGAGGGGTTCAGGTACGGCTGCTGAGGTGTCTTCAGTGCCAGCGGCTGGTGTCTCGTGTGCAACGTTGGCATGGTCCTGCTCGTATTTCTGAATTCCCTCCTTTACGGCCTTCTCCACCATGCTGAGCACGTTCTCAAAAGCATCAATGTCGCCTGTCCTCGAGCGTGCAAGTGCATCGCGTATGTTGTGGTGCTCTGCGACGAGCGGCCGTAGGAGGTGGAAGAGATGTGCCTGCATAGCCGTCAAGTTTGGATTCGACGCCTCCTTCTTCTTCTCAGATTTGGACATTTGCTTCCTCTTCTTCTTTGGTGGGCCTTCGTCGTCCTCAGTTTCCGGCTTCGTGTCCTCTTCGGACTTGGATGGCTCTTCAGCTTCTCCGGGAATCCATAGTGGCTTCCGCTGGGGAGGTTCTTGGCCTAGGGCATATTTGTGTATAATGTCCATGTACCGCCTCATAACAGCGTCCATCCTGTAGCCACCTTTGCCATCCCGTCCCCGCCAGTATTCACGTCCTTCTTGACCTACGGGTGGTGGCGGTGCAAAAATGGTCGGGTCGTACAGATTTCCTTCTGCACTCATCACTCCGTCTGCTCCCGTTGCCTCTAAACAGGCTGCAATATCCTCGTGTTGTAGAATGTTTCCGTTGGCGAAAATCACCGTCTCCTTGGGCAAATTTTCTCGCAGATATCGAATCATCTTCCAGTCTGCCAACCCTGTGTTGTGGCCCTTTTGCTCTCTCCGCCGACCATGCACTGTGATGATGCTTGCGCCTGCGTCCAGGATCGTCTTCGCATATGCCAGCGTCTTTTCTGGAGTGTCGAGGACACGCATCTTGGCCGTGACTGGAATTTCGAGCTCCTCATGCAGTTTCCGTATCATTCGCGCGATCAGATCCCAGTCTTCCTGCAAGAATGAGCCATACTTGCCTCGTTTTGCAATTCCTTGAGGGCACCCCAAATTCAAGTCTACCGCATCGCAAAAGGGCGCAACGTGCTTGGCGGCTCGGAGAAAGTCGTCTGGATCGTTGGAGCAAAACTGCACCGTGAGTGGCCTGTCGAAGGCTGGATTACCGTCCAAATGTCTGCTGGAATTGGAGAGCTGAGACAACCGATCATGTTCGTCAGGTGAGGGGAGAGGCGACTTGAGCGGTTGGAAATGCGAATCCCGATATTGACTCTTTTCGCCAAACATTTTGGAGTGAAACATGGGAGTGTAAGCTAGAAGGGACTTTTGTTCCGACTCGGGGAGGAAAGAGCGCGATAGGAGTCGCCATGCCTATGAAAGTGCCTTGTGGTCAGTTGCAACTTCAAAGCGACGATGCAATAGTGTGATGGAACATACGAACTCTGACTGTTCCACCATGGGTGCAAGCACGAGTTTCGGGCTTCCAATGCTCTCGTAGAATGCGCGCCCATGCAGCTTTTGTGGCTTTCCATTCGTTTGGGTCATCTTGTTGCTGTTCGCTACCCCGCCAACCTCCTGCACCGTCTGGGTGGTCGTAGTTGCCATGGTCCTAATTCGTCGCCGTGCTGCTCGGAATGCTATCGTGGGGGCGGTCGCGCCCCCAAACGCCCTGAAAAGAAAAGAGTGTATGACGTCGGATCGAAGATGTCCTCAAGGTGGTCTGGGGCGTTTCCGCCAAGTGTCACGGTTCGTGGATTGATCAAAGGCAGGGTTGGGGTCATGGTGAACTCGTGGGAAAAAAAAAGATATCGAACACTCCGCTGAGGCTGGCCAATCGGCGTTCGCCAAAGCTCCGAGCCAGCCAAGCGCGACGAGTGATGGGCATATGTTCGATAGAGTCATAGAAGGATATGCAACAGGAGCCTGTGGTCTGCAGCTTTGCTTTTTCATTGTTTGAATTCGCACTTGTGACGCTGTGACTCGTCATGTGCTGCTACACACCTTTGTTTTGGCAAGTTGAAAATCCTTTTCTACGCAAGCTGTGTAGGCAGACCTTTTTCTAGATGGCATTCAAGGCAAGAGTCATACCAAGATCGAAATCGAAGACGCATTTATGCTCAGCAATGCAAGGAAAGAATAATGTTCGAATATGAAGATGCAATCACGCAACTCCTGATAGTCTCCTTATCATACGCCATACACGCCATCACGCCATCAAGGTGCGAAATTGCAACGTCGGTGCGCCACTTTTATATACTTTCTACGCCCGCACTCAAGTACACACCAGAAGATTCGGCACTTCATATTAAATCATTGTTGATTCTAACGACAGCTAGGCCGTTTGATGTAGCTCGAAGCTTTACTCATCTTGATACGATACAACAGTACACACGTAAACAGACATAATGTTCGGCCAAATCCTATAAAACATAAAACGCCATGTCTTTCGACCATCACACCGCCACCTCATCCTTGATCCCTCATCGATCGATGTCGAGCCGACAATCATTACCGAGGAGCTGCTGTCGGCCGTGATGGCATCCTACTGCACGAAGGAAGAGGCCAACTCTCTGGGAGCCAGCCGAAAAAAAGGGGGGCAAAGGGAAAACGCTGAATCGCAGAGGCGGCAGAAGACCCATCCGACCGTTTGAAATCAAAGACGCCGAAATTATGCAAATGCTAAGAAGCGACTTCTGAGTTGAAGTCCGAAAAGGTGGAGTGACCGATGCAGAGGCAATCGCAATCATCCGGATATCATCAAGAGAAGGTTATGACATGACTAGTAAAATCTGGGCCCGGCGCTGAGGCACACCGAGGTAGTGGAGACGGAGCTGGATTCAGAAGGTGCTCCAATTCCAGGTGCCCTGGAGGCTCTGTGCCAGACTGCCAACGCGGGTGGTCTCTGGCCGCTTGGGTGCCACGGGCGTCTGAATGGATTTGGCCGGGGCTGGCCCGCTGCTGTTTGAGCTCTCGCTGTTTGTGCGGCTGGAGCGAAGGTGCTCCCACTCGCGGAAGGAGCTGTGGCAACGATCACATGCTCGATGCCAGTGGCCTAGCGGGTGGAAGCGGGCCAGTTCGTCGAGGCGGACTTGGTTGCGCGAGTGCTGAGCACAGAAGATGCCGCCGCACTTGCGGCAGTGGTGACGGCGCTGGAAGAAGCCGAATGGTTCTTGACAAGACGAAGCCGAGCACACCATGGTGGATCCATCCGCCTGAACCAAACTGTTAGCATGATTGGTCTGGACCTTCAATAGCAGAACTAGAGGAAAATGGCTTGGCGGGCTAATGAGACCAAACCCTGCATCGGATAAAAGCTTTAGCGCGGGGTGGGAAAAGCGGGCCAAGCACCAAAACGGCAAGTCGGTGGGCATAGAGGACGACAGAAATTCCGAACGCCATGCGATGCCCTACCGTCTGCGATGTTGGCCGGTTTTGCAGTAGCAGCTCGTGCTGGTCATCGAGTCTTGGGCATCTGCCGAAATGCTTTGTTGGGGCGGAAGGTGACAGGCGCCCGGCAAGTCGGCTCTGCAGACCACGGGAAGACCATTGACCAGCACGACGCTAACGAGGTCCACTTCGGCCATGTACGTAAGACGGGTCCCTCGAGCCCCAACTGAGCACGCGACAGAAAGGATGCATGAAGCTACAGGGGTAAAAGGAATAAAGTGGAATCATAACATACCTGCCAGTGGTTGCGTGTGATTGGTCCAGAGACGGGAGACAAGGGTTCGTGGCTGTAGAGGCTCTGCATGTCTTCGTTGCCAATGTGAGAGCCTGGAGTGGCAGTGCCGTCGTTGGAAGCCCATCCAAAGCCCGCACTAGTCGACCATGCGTTGCTCGTCGAGTCGGTGGCGGTGGCAGAGGAGGAGGAATCTTGCTTGGGCGGTGACTTGCTGGCAGGCCTCTCGGTCTTGCGCAGGGCCGCTGGAATGCCGATGGCAGTTCTGGGCTGGTAGATGCCTTGATGGCGAGAAAGCGGCAGTTGGGTGTTGCGAGGCGAGGTGGGCGAGATATTTGTGGGCGTGTTGAGGCCAGAGTTTGTGGGCGAGTACTGGGAATGTGTCGACTTGCGGTAGGCATGGTGCTGGTAGGGAGCGTGCTGCGGGAATGCAGTCGTGGTAGAGAAGGTCGTGGCCATGTTGGCTGCGAGGTAACTCAAAAGAGGCGGGGTGTCGTGTAGGCAGTGAGAGAGAGCTGGTCAGCGCGGTCTCGGGTGGTATAAGACGTCGACCTGTCAGGAAGTGGCTGATGCAAGCAGTCTAGGCGGTGAAAGTGCTGTGACGGTACTGGTGCGATAGCACAGGAACCAACGGGTGGATGCGAAGTCGTGGCGGAGTGCGAGGCAGCCAGTACTTGTTTGCCGTGACACGAAGGGATTACCCTGGCAAGACGGGCCCAAAGGGAAGCGTGCGGTTCCTGGGTAGGGTTCTGGTGGGAGCAAGTGGATTGGTAGCTGACGTGCAGGCGATAAGAGACGACAGGCAGCGGTGATGTAGATGGGCCAGGGCCGTAGGATGAGCGTGCAGCTAGCAGCACATGGGACCAGGGCGTCGTGTGATGGCGGGAATAAGAGTCAGAGGGCTCTGACGGTGAGGGACTTTGCGGTGTGTGCGTGCAAGAGAGAGATAGAGATTGTGTGTGTGTGCTGGTGGTGTTGTCGCGTGAGTGCGGAGAGGGCTGGGGTGAGGCTCTGGGGCACAGGGTGAATTAAGTCGCCAGGCCAGGGAGCGGCTCTACTACTTGGTACTAGCAGCCACTGGCCATTACCAACCGCGAAGTGACGGGTGGGGGCAGCCGGTCGCCTGATGGGGAATTACGCCCGCGTGCTTGGCGGCAGAGCGAAGGGCCCAGGGTTATCATCGGGCTACGACCGGCGGCCATGTTTTTTTTGAACATTGCAAATGGTCAGCGCAATACACCCTCTCTGGTGCGGCCATTCGGGGCTGCCCCCGCCACACACCGCTGGAATGGCCTTGACCAAGACAAAATAACAAACAAAAACAAAGCACGGCGAGCCACTGGGGAAGCCAAACGGTGCATCGGTGTTGCAGGCCGCAAAACAAAGGAGCGTCTGCGTCTCTCGTTGCGAACAGTGAACAGCGTTGCATCTCGCAGTCGCCAGCCGTTGGGCCCCACCCTGTCGGTTTGGCTTGCCTCTTATCTCTGGCCAATGGCGTCGCTCGCTTATGCAAAGCATCCCTTGCCACGGCGAATCGACGACTCCGCCATCTCCGAGGGCGGAACACCAGCGTCAGTCCAAACTCTAACACGGAGCATCAACAGGCCATGATGCATCGTGAGCGTCCTCGCTTGCTGATCCCATCGTCATCTCTGGGTCCTCGTCTGCTGCTGCTGCCACCACGACATGCGACAGACAGCCAGATCTGGCGCACCATCGACATCACTCCCGCATCCGCACTCATCGACCATCGCACCCTCATCGACCATCACCATTATCACCATCATCATCATCATCATCGCGGCCGCTCAGCAACATGACTAGGCAGCTATGCCGCGAGAGGCGCGCCCACCACCTCCATGTCCGCTGAGATGCGGCAAGACGTGCAACAACTGGCGGGGCAGCAGCCACACCGCACTACTCCAACTACTCCATGCCATGCAGCCCAGCCCGCATCGCCAGTCTCCACGCCTCACAAATAGCTGTCGCCAGGCGCGCGCACGCACGCCCTCTCTTTCATTACCCAATATATTGCGCTCCACTTGCTGCTGCAACTGCAACTCCACGCCCGTACGGCCAGACTTCACCATCTTCTAGCACCTGGTGTGGGTGGGACTGCCAATCACCATGTCGCCGCTCGGCCGCCAAGGGGGGGTTGCCGTCGCGCCACTTGGAACATGCCGTCGGTGAAGGCACAGAGCGGTCCACCACCAGCCTCACCATGTCGCCTCAACTTCGGAGCATTCGTATCGTCTTGTCTGCCACAAGAGCAACTTGTCATGGCCATTTTGGGACGGCGGTAGCAGGTAGGGCTGGATCCGATGACTCGCGCCGCTGCTCAAGCACCAGACCGTGCATGCAACCCTGCAAACAATTGACGTACTGTATGCTCCAACCCTGTCGCTCTGCATCACTGCGAGGACAGACTGACGTTCTGATTCCCATTCCCATTTTCTGTCGTTTCCCTCGCGCATCCGACGTTTTCCCCTATTCTTTGGTCCAAGCATGCCGCCGACTTCAACAATTTCAATGTGCCAAGCCCCGTGCCTTTGCCTAGTGGCGACCTTCTGTCTTTGTCCACCTGGGCCGAGGCACCTTTGCCGTTCGTCAGTGCGGCGAGGACAGGTTACTCTAAAACAATGGCACGCACGGCTTACGACGATAGCACGCGCCTGCTCAGCCTGCTCCGCCATCTCCGGCTGTGGATTGGCATCAAGACAGACACTGCCTGCATCTCTAGCACGCTCCATTGCTCCACTCTCCAGACCCTTCGAGCGCTTGCCCTAGAACCAAGGCTATCCCTGACGTCCCAACCTACGTGGCGAAATGGCAACACCACTGCAGACCGAAACCATTTCGCCGAGAGCTACACCTTTGCCTCCACTTCCATCTGACGATCCGCTCACGCCCACGCAGTGGAAGACGCTGCTTGCCATTGCAGATGCTATTATACCTGCCATCAAGCCCGCGGCTACGGCCAATGCCCACACAGACATTGCTGCTGCCGACAACGCCTACTCGGGCGCTGTCAGCGCGCTGAGGGCGCGTATACCGGAGAGCGAGGCTGATGTTGAGGCAGTCGCCCGCGAATACTTGGCGGTCTATGCAAGCCAGGACCCCGCATTTCGAGCAGAGCTGCAGAGGGTTTTCGCCTTGTACATGCCCCATGGCCAGAGAAAGGAGCTGGCCATGGTACTCGACGTTCTGGATAACAGGGCGGGGTCTTTGGTCCTCACTGGCTATCTGACGCCCATTAGCGCGCAGCCCGTCCACATCAGAGAGTCCATCTTGCAGGGCTGGGAAAGTGCTCGGCTGGGACCTCTTCGTCAATTGCGTCGTTCATTGACGGTTCTCTGCAAACAAGCGTGGATCAAGACGTCACCCGCCTTGCGGCGTGTCATAGGTGCACCACGCGTGCCCGTTGGCATGAAGCCTGGCAAGGGATTCGACTATGAGTTTATCCAAATTCCGCCCGGCAACGAGCCCGAGGTGATTGAGACGGACGTGCTCATCGTGGGCAGCGGCTGTGGAGGCGGTGTGAGTGCAAAGAATCTGGCCGAAGCAGGACATCGTGTCTTGATTGTTGAAAAGGCATATCATTGGACCCCAGATCACTATCCCATGGCCGAAGTAGATGGGTGGCACCATCTCTTCATGAGCGGCTCATTCTTGACGTCGGATGACAGCTCAGTCAGTGTTGTGGCAGGTCAGTCGCTGGGCGGTGGAGGTACGGTCAACTGGTCTGCCTCACTTCAGACACAGGGCTACGTCCGGCGCGAATGGGCAGCACGAGGCCTGCCTTTTTTCACCTCGGCCGACTTTCAGCAGTCGCTAGACCGTGTCTGTGGGCGCATGGGCGTGTCGACCGAGCACATCAAGCACAATCCGTGCAACCAGATGTTGCTGGATGGCGCCAGGAAGTTGGGATGGACTGCCAAGCCAGTGCCACAGAACACTGGGGGAAAGCAGCACTACTGTGGCTACTGCAACTTTGGCTGTGGCTCATGCGAAAAACAGGGTCCTGTAGTATCCTTTCTGCCCGATGCAGCTCGCGCGGGCGCACAGTTCCTCGAAGGCTTTCACGCCGAGAAAGTTATTTTTTCCGATGGGCACGGTCCACGGGTAGCAACGGGCGTCGAGGGAACATGGGTGTCGCGCGACATCCATGGCGGGGTGGCAGGTTCGCCTATTAATCGACGCAAGGTAGTCATCAAGGCGAAGCGCGTCATTGTCTCGGCCGGCACACTGCAGTCCCCCCTGCTGTTGAAGCGTTCTGGGCTGAAGAACCCGCATATTGGTCGCAATCTCTATCTCCATCCCGTTACCTTTCTCGGTGCGTACCACAAGCAAGAAATCAGGCCGTGGGAGGGAGGTATCCTGACGGCCGTTGTTGGCGAATTCGAGAATCTTGATGGTCAGGGTCATGGTGCCAAGCTTGAAGCAACCAACATGGTCCCGTCGTCATGTCTCTTGTGGGTAGATTGGAAGGGAGGTTTGCAATACAAGCTTGATGCTGCCAAACTGAAACACATGGTTGGTTACATATCTATTGCAAAGGACAGAGATACTGGGATGGTGTACCCAGACCCCATTGATGGACGGGTGCGCGTTTCGTACCAGGTCAGCGAGTTTGACAAAGCGCACATCCTCGAGGGTATCCTGGCGCTGGCGAAGATTCAGTACATTGAAGGTGCCGAAGAAATCATCACGACCATACCCGGCATGAGGCCATTTATTCGGGATCCTTTGGCACCAGCAGGTACTGGCATCAATGACAAGACATTCCAGACGTGGCTCGCAGAGGTTCGCGCCAAGGGGTTCCCGTCACCGGAAAGCATGTTTGTGTCTGCGCATCAGATGGGCACGTGTCGGATGAGTGCGCGAGAACAGGAGGGCGTTGTAGATTGGCAGGGAAAAGTCTGGGGCACCGAGGGATTATATGTAGCAGATGCTAGTGTTTTCCCCAGCGCCAGCGGAGTCAATCCCATGGTAACCAACATGGCCATTAGTGATTGGATCAGCCGAGGAGTTGCAAAGGGTCTGGAGGAGCACCCAAAACTGTGAGGATGTACATATATACGTCATGTTGAGAATGTATCAGAAGGAGAAGGCGTCACAGCTTTTGATATTGTATCTGTTTAGGAGAGGCGGTTGGCGAAGGATTGGTGCATGCCGCAGGATTGAGGCAGCAGACACACACATGAGAAGCCAGAGGCATTTTTTTTGTTTTGTTTTGCACAGCCTCAGTGGGTGGCCTCGATGGAGGGCTGGTGTCAACAGCGATGGGCCAGGTTTCGCGGGGAGGGAATTACATTAGGTTCCATCAGGCACACACAATTGTCCATGTCGTGGTATCGCCACATAGAGTAGACTATTCACAGCCCGAGCACGCGGCCCATGGCAAGACGTGATTGGCTGGCAAAGCTGGTGCTGCCATGTCCCGTATGCGGGCCGAGCAAGCGCTGCAGAACTGTGACATCATTATTCGAAGCATTCTTGCGCCCACGCACCCGATCTCCAGCTTTTGTTACCCGTTGTAAGGCTAGGCCCGCATTCTAGGACCCTGATTGCGCCTGAAACACAGGGACCCGAAACAGAGTTTTGTCCCTGCTGCCACTGAGGCTGCGCAGTCATCTTCGAGTCCCTCTTTATAAGGTCTACGTGCCACATTGGGCTTCAGGCACGCCTGGCCTGGTATATTTAACACTGGGGACGACCGCTGCCGCCCGCCTTCTCCCTCTCGAAACCGCACCTCGACATTCCGCGGCTGCCACAGACTGTGCCGCCCGCTAGGATATATATACACGTACCATTCGCCTCTCGCCACCACATCCATCACACCACTCACCCGCACACCCGCACACCCCGACTGCGAATTTATACCCCGCACCGCAATGACCAGCGTCCTGAAAGGCGGCTTTGGCTCGCCAGCCAGTGCGCCGCTGGGAACTCCCAATCCCGGCACCGAGTTTGTCAACACCATTTGTCCCCTCAAGGGTGCCCTCGACGGCTACGACAACACGCTGCCGTGCAGCAGGCAAAAGTTCCATGTCCCGCCCAACTTTCGTGATGCCATGGCTGTACGAGAGGCTGTCTTTGGCGAACAGGGCGTTCCCCTCGAGGCCGAGTTTGACGAAGACGATGCACGCAGCTGGCACTGGGTAGCATACGCCTCTGTGGCTACACACTCGTCCTCACCTCCCAAGGCACTGCGCCGCGCAGACTCGGCCAATACGCCTGCTGACGACGCCCGCCGCGCCTCTGCTACCGCAACGCGCGTCCCGGTCGCGACAATCCGTCTCATCCCCCCGCCCCATGGACCCAACAAGTACATACAACAGGACAAGACGGACAAGCATCCCGACGCTGACCCTCCAGCCGACGGCCACGAGCACAAGCAGCCCCCCGAGCCTTATATCAAGCTCGGCCGGCTTGCAGTGCTTGCACCATACCGCAGTCTCGGCCTGGCCAAGCTGCTCATCAACGCTGCCCTCGACTACGCCACAGCCAACGCTGACCTAGTCTACCGGCCTCCCTCTCCCACTGCACTGGAGATGGCACAGATACTAGGCAATAACAAAGAAAGGGAAATGACATGGCAGGGCCTTGTCATGATCCATGCCCAAGCAAACCTGCAGGCCATGTGGGAGAAGCATGGATTCCACGAAGAGCTTAGAGATGAAGATGGCCAGGTTGAGATAGAGGCTGAGCCCCACTGGATTGAAGAGGGCATCGAACATGTCGGCATGTGGAAGAGACTCCCAATCGAGAAGCGCAAGCGTCTGTCGCTTTCCTCACTAGAGTCTGCGTAAGCATATCATATCTCTTTGATACGTTCTCCGCTATATTTGCTTCCCTGTCTTCTCTCAAGCCCTGGTTCCCATGGCCTTTCAGAGCACGTTGGCAGTAATATTGGATACCCTTACCCCGAGCTGCATTTTCCCAGGCAGTGTCAGCCGAGCCCTGGTCGAAAATGGCGTCCTGCGAAATTATATTATACCCCCACCCCTGTTTTTTTTAACTCCTTAATCCTTATGACGGCACGGCCTTTTTCTTCTGTTTCTGTGTTTCAGGCTTTAGATGGGAGGAGTTCAGGTTTAAAAGTTGAAAAAGGAAACGACAGGTCACAAGGGCGGATGTTTTGCGATAGAGTAGGAAGAACAAAACCGTGGTCTATTTTTCTCGCCCGAAAATTGTCATCTTCTCTCTACCTGTGTTGTCCCGTCTCTCTACTCTGGCTTTCATCTAAACCCTTTTTGAGCAAGTTTGTATTACACGCATCAACACACGGCTCGCATACTTGGCAATATTAAAAAGGTTCCAGTGACACTCTAGTCTCGGCAAGCAAAGAGGAAAGAAGAAAAAGGAGGGCCTAAACTCGACAATCTAAGAGGTTGTGTGGGGAAGTTACACTGACTACCCCAGGATACTGGCCTTGGCGTGAGTTGTCAAACGGGCGCCGTTACTACGCACCAAGGAAAATCAAATCACAGGTACATGTCACATCGTCAAATATCCCAAGGGAAACTGTCTTACTGTTGTAGCCATGTGTGTGTCTTCAGAAACATTTCAACGGCCAAGCACGTGGTTGTAGTCACACGACCACCACACACAAGTCCGTTTGCAATCATCCGATTCAGTCACACCGCCGCTATCGCCTCGGTATAATTTAATATTTATCTTCGGTCTCGCAAACGAACCAGACTACGCACGCACTAATTGTACATAAACAATGAACTTGCCGCCATGTCTCTATCACTCAAGCCCGATCCCAGCCCTCGACGACGCAGTCCTTACCTCACATACAGTATCTATCTACTCATTATGGTGGCATTTTTCGGTACCATCATAACCATCGTGCTTGCTACTGTTGTTAGGAGCAGCCATGGGATCAAGATACCTGGCGCAGACAGCCGCCATCTGTTCAAAGTCGCCGTTTCGCATTTCCCTCTGACTGATGGCACACGCAAGGATCCCTACCACCCTACCGAGGATCGACGTGTTATGGCCAGTCTGTTCATGCCCGTTCCACGGGATTCGTGCTCCAGTGAGTGCCAGACCAGCTACATGCCACCACAGACGGCTCGAATCGCCAACGAGCAATTCATCGTTGGCGGAAAGCGTGATATCGGCGTCTTCGAGGTCATGACATACGATGCTTGCTGCAAGAGCTCTAGCACCATAGATGCGAGCAAGATTCCTCTCGTGGTATTAGAACCACATGTCGACACAAGCAGACTGCTGTACTCTACCCTGGCACGCTACATTACCGCCGGTGGCGCTGCAGTCGTAATAATTGACCACCCCGGCGATACCTCAATTGTCGAGTTCCCTTCAAGCGGCAGACGCGCACTAGATGTAGTCTACAACAGCGGAACCGTTGCGCTCTCCAACATGTCGCCCATCACCTCCTGGAACAGCACCGTCACCAAAGCCCTCGACGCACGCGCAGCCGACATCGACTTCGTCCTCTCCCAACTCAAGTCACCGTCTTTCCTCCCCAGTCAGTTCCCAGACTTCACCTTTACCTCGGGCAGCACCCTCAAACTCGACAACTTTGGCATTATCGGCCACGGACTCGGCGGCTCCGTCGCCACCACCTATGGCGTAACCTCCCCTTCCACCCTTTTCAGCATCAACCTCTCCGGCACACCTCCCCTCCTCTCCTCCCCTGTCCACAATAAGCCCCTCTTCTTCTTCGGTCGCCAGGACTACCGCCGTGAAAATGACATCCACTGGCCCACCACATGGTCGTATCTCACCGGTCCAGCCACCGAGTTCGATCTCAACGACTCTGCTATTTTCGATGTTTCCGATCTACCAGTTATTGTGGAACTGGCACAGAATGAGGGCGGCAAGAAGGATATTAAGGGCAAAGGGTTGAGTGGATATGCCCCTGTACAGGGTAGACATGCTGTTACGTGCTTTGCAGAGACGATTGTAAAGTCGAATTTCGGATTGGATCCCGCGGGTACACTGATGAATGATTGCATTCGGTATTTTGAGGGCGTGGTGCCGTACCCGGGGGCGTGAAGAGTGGGGGGGTTTCTTTTCTTCTCCTTTGACTTTGGGTCTGTTAAGTGCTGGAAGATACCACTTTGCGATGAATTTTTGTTAGCCGATAGAGAGATACCACTGCGGGAACGGCATTTTCGTGGAGTTTGCACGGCGGGAATGAGTGGGGTTAGACGGGTCTTTTACTCTTTCCTTGATCTTTCAAATTCAAGACCAGTTGAATGGCTGATGAGCGAGTACCTGCCGTTCAAGCAATTGCAATCCAGCCCTCGTGCGAGAATACTTCGGCAATGTTGACGTAAACGCTGTTCAAACCGCCATCCTCAATACATCTAATTCCACGTATCCCCCATTAGCCGTCCGCCGCCTCCCTTGGTCCGCAGTGGAGAATCCACACTAGAAATCTGCTTGTTCCCTGGAACAAGAGCCCCGACCCTAATACCTACACTCCCAGACTTTATACCACAGTACTTGAATGACCACGTAATACCTACCAAGGTCCCATTTTCTCTTCTCTCTTCCATCCAAACAACCCCCCCACACGCACACACACACACCTACATAAAACCCCTTATTTCGCCTCCCCGCCCCATCTCCCCACGTCTTCGCAAAGCCAAAAAAAAACAAGAGACAACGAAACAAAAACTTGCTTTACAACCATGCATCTCCTCCTCATCCACCTCCTCCCCTTCCTCCTCCCCTTCACCATCCTCGCCAAAGAATCCGACTACGGCCTCTGGCGACGCACACACACCCTGCCATGTGCCAACAAATCCGTCCAACCGGGCGACGCCTGTCTCTTGCACGGCAAACTGATCGCCAAGCCGGCGCCACCGCAAATAGAGTACCCTGTACTGGGCCCGCGGTATAGTGTGGAAAAGAGGAGGGAGAAGAAGTTGGCGGAGCATGTCGAGTTGCTGGCGGTGTATGAGAAGGAGGGGGGCAGGAGGGTGGGGACGTGGGGGGTGTGGGTTAAGGGGGAGGAGAAGAAGAAGAAGAGGTGAGAGAGGGGATTATGTTTTGGGGGCGAGGGGGTGGGGGGAAGGGTTT
>JAWDHC010000226.1:0-52050 GCA_036172615.1 Curvularia verruculosa
CATCCCTCCGCGCCTCCCCCTTCTTTTGTGTGTCCCTCCAGCTGACCGCTTTTTTTTGTGTAGCACCATCATTGGCGGAGCTCTTGGCGGCTTGCTCGCTCGTCCAGCCAACGTCATGCCCTACTTCAAGGACACCATTTTTGACACGTATCCCTTTCTTCTTCCAAACCTTGTATGCACTGGTTTTGTGGTGCTCGGTCTCACCGTCGGCATTCTGTTTCTGGAGGAGACCCACGAAGATCGCAAGTATGACCAGGATCGTGGCCGTGAGGCGGGCCAATGGCTTCTACGTAAGCTCTGGAAGCGAGCTGCAGAGCCAACTTTTGACGACAAGGATGCTTCGCTTGACGAAATGACTTCGATGCTCCGCGACTGCGACAACAACACCCAAGCCTACCGCAGCACCGACAGCTCGCCCACGCTGTGCAGCACCCGCACCTCCATTTCCGAACTGCCTGATTTCTCTCTCGACAAGGAACTTGCTCCTGCACCTACTTTCCGCCAGGCCTTTTCTAAGCAAGTATGCATGAACGTTGCGTGCTACGGCATCCTCGCGTTCCACACCATCTCGCTTGAGCAGCTTCTGCCCATCCTCATGTCCAAAAAGGTACCCACGGGCGAGAACCAACATCTTCCCTTCCACTTCGAGGGTGGCTTCGGCTGGTCAACCCAAACCACTGGTGCTTTCCTGGCTGCACAGGGCTTCCTCCAAATGTTTGCTCAGGTCATCGTCTTCCCTTGGCTCAGCAAGAAGCTTGGCAGCCTCCGCACTTTCTGGATTACTCTTACTTGCTATCCACTTGTCTACCTTCTAGCCCCTTACCTGGCCATTCTACCCGAGAGCCTCCGCATTCCTGGCCTGAGCATTCTGCTCATCGCAAAGGTCACTTTCCAGTCCCTCTCGTACCCATCCCTGGCCATTATCCTGGCAAACTCATCTCCCTCTAAGAAGGTCCTTGGCACCTTGAACGGCGTTGCCATGTCGTCTGCAAGCGTTGCTCGCGGCTTCGGTCCTACCATTTCTGGTGCCGTCGACAGCCTTGGCACCTCGCTCCACATGTCTGGTCTTGCATGGTGGGCCATTGCTGCCGTTGCTCTTGTCGGCTGGCTCCCAGGATTCGCTCTAGAGGAGGGCAACAAGCGACCCAATTTCACCGCCCAAGAAGACGAGGAGGCCCTTTTGGATACCGACAGTGATACCGATTCCATCATCACCCTGACCCCTGACGAGATGGTAGAGACTGTTCTCTCCAAATAGACATCAAAACGTTCACGACCGATCCCGTACGATGCATTTCAACTTTTTCTTCTATTCTGGATACGGCACCACCATGAACTTCCACATCAGCGCGCTGGTAGCGACACTTTTTTTCGCATCCCCATTTCGGACCAAACTTTCGGATTATAGAGCTTCTTGTTTTTTTTTCTTTTCTACTTCTTCTTCTTCGTTTTATTAGTATGGGACAAGGAGAGATCCCATTTTCCTTTTCCTCGGCGCATCATCACCATCATGGGAGCGACTTAGCGACATGACTTATCGGGCGGTACCTTTTGAACAACATTTTTAGACGGAAAAAAGCTCGACTGTATTAGACACACCAGCAATGGTTAGCGAGCAGGCGTTTGTTTTCTTGTTTTTGTTTTTTGCGAAGAACAGAATACCCCGACATGTATTATTTTCCCATCACACTGTATGTATGTTAGAATAGCTTTGCTCAGGCAAATGGAACGACATGAATGATTCTCAAACACATGTACGACTGGTGCTTGATTGTTTTTGGACACATGCATATGCATGAGGTGTATAAGGTACGGGCCTGACTCGAACACAGATTGCAGCGGTGTAGTAATGAGGCCGATTGCTGATGCAGCCCCACCACCGTCTTTGATGATCTACGCGAGGTTCCGCCAAACAAGTCTATTAGCATAGCCAAGTATAACCATTGTGATTCTTTTGGTGTTACAGATGCTTCCTTTTTGCTTCTACTTGTGCCTGAATCGGTGTGCTTCATGCACACGTATATGGGCAAAAAGCTCAGGGTCTCGAGTCAGTGGCCGGTGTGCTAGCATGTAAGAAAGAGAGTGGTCCTAGCATGGCCATGTTGCTTCCGGAGCGTCACGGGGTGTTCCCATGGACAGATTGGGTAAAACATGGACGTGCGTCTTTATTGATGATGTAGTCGGTGACGAGATGGTTACAGTACTATGTATGTACGTACATATATATATGTATATATATATGTATATATAGCAAAATTCCATCTGTGCTTCCGTCCCACTTGTGTAGTAGTGTGTACATATGTAGTATGTAGCTGCCGACGTCCCTTGGGCTCACGCTGCCCTATCTTTGGACCCCCGCTCCGATAGAGATAAGAGCCGCGGCTCGGCCTGCTCCTAGTAGTCATCCTAACGAATGACCAACAGCCATCGATTGCTCCATGGGTGGGGGTTGCAGCGCAATGGCAGTGCGACGCCCGCAAGTAGCCTTTCTTGCCCGCGCAGTCATATCTGGGTAGCCCACGGTAGTCCTGAGTAGTAGTAGTAGCCCCGTCGAGGTTGCCGTGTGGTGGCATGTCATTGACGCCTTATGCTCAAAGTGTGGGACACGAGAGAGAGAGAGCTTGCCCGCCGCGCCCGCCTTGCCCGCGTGCGCCCGCCTACCCGCCCCCCATCGTTCTTGAGTGAGCTCGGAGATACGCCGCCAAAGCTCCTACTAGCCGAAACCCTGACATTTTCTTGCCATGCGCCCTGATGAGCGGTCTCAAGCGCTCTTTGGAGGAGTCGTCTCATGACGGCGATAGGCCCTCGCCCTCCGACTCGTCCGTGTCCACCGTGAAGCCCCCGTCGCCTGCCGCGCCCTCGTCGTCGACCTCATTCCGCAATGTGAGCGCCTGCAACCGCTGCAGGCTTCGCAAAAACAGGTGCGACCAACGCCTGCCTTCGTGCGCTTCGTGCGACAAGGCCGGCGTCAAGTGCGTGGGCTACGATCCCATCACCAAGCGTGAGATTCCGCGCAGGTATGAACCCAAAAAAATATCATGTCTTCAAAATAAGAGAAAGAGAAAGAGAAAGAGAGAGAGAGAGAGAGTTTGTTTCGAACTGGCCTCGGCTCAAGGCTGACAGCTTGCGACCAGCTACGTTTACTACCTCGAAACCCGCGTCGCATACCTCGAGACGTTGCTACAAGAGCACTCGATTGAATTCCAAGAGGCCGAAGACTTTAATCCAGCCTTTGCGTCCAATGTTTCTGTCCCTCCAAGACCTGCTTCTGCTCTCGCGCCGCCGCCGTCGCCGTCGCCTCACAATGGCACCACCAAACCCACACCCGCCCAGATAAAAGAGGAGAGCGAAAAATATGATCGCGAGAAGCTTACCAAGCTCGTGTCCAACATTGGAATGGTTTCGGTCCAGGGAGCGAGCGACCCGAGGTACCTGGGTTCAACATCGGGCATATCCTTTGCGAGAGTAGTCTTTGCGGCCGTCAAGAGCTCCGTATCAGGCTCTTCTTCTGAGCGTGGGAGCAACCGCGGCGGAAAGGCGCCCAATAATGTCGTAGACAGCGGTACATCCATGCGCGACTCCTTCTTCGGCCTGCAAACCAAGCCCACCATACGGCAGGCACCTTTTCCTGACCGAGAGCTCGGGGCCCGCCTGGTTGAGCTGTACTTTGAGCACGCAAACCCACAGATACCCATTTTGCACCGTGGCGAATTCATGCAACTGTTTGAGCGTGTGTACGCCTCCGGAGAACGGCACCGTACATCGCGGGAATCGTACATGCTCAACATTGTATTTGCTATAGGCGCTGGCATCATACTCGGCAGTTCCGACGCGGAGGGCTCACCAACGTCGTCGGACCACGGCCGCTCCCAAACCAAATCTCGGTCGTCACCCCCGAGCAGCAAGAAACGGCGACTTGCAGGCCATCAGCACCAACCTGAGGAGTATCACGCATCCGCCATTGTGCATCTGGAAAACTTCTTGGGCTCCTCCCCTGCTGCGGACCGGCCCGACGGCTTCGGAGGCGGCCTTGAGGAACTCCAGGCTGTGCTACTCTTGGCGGGTTTTGCGCTCCTTAGACCCGTCGCTCCGGGTCTGTGGTATATCGTCGGTGTAGCTGTCCGTCTTGGAGTAGACCTCGGGCTGCATTACGAGGATGGGGTGGGTATTGATGGGGCAGCTTCGGAAGACCAGACATTTGGGAACACAGCATCCAAGACCCAAGGGAATGGCAATACATCGGCTACCAGCAGCAGCACCAGTGCCTCAAAGATAGATGCAAAGGAAAGAGGCCGCAGGCAGTGGGTCAGGGATCTACGGAGACGCCTATGGTGGTGCGTTTACTCCCTGGATAGGCTTGTAAGCACATGTGTTGGCAGACCATTTGTAAGTCCTCTTGTTGTTTCTTTGTCACATGCTACATCGGCCACTAAGCTCCTGTGCGAGGGGGTGTTGCACAGACTTGACTTCACATGAAATGTTTTTGTTTACCTCTTATATCCGAGAGCTGACAACTGGATAGGGTATCACCGATCAAATTGTAACTACAGAGTTTCCGTCATTGCTTGATGACCGCTACATTACCAAGGAAGGATTTCTGGAGCCACCAGCACATCAGGAAAAGCCAACGTACAAGATTGTAGCTCATCATTACTTCCGACTCAGGCTGCTGCAGTCTGAGATTTTGCAAGTCTTGCAGTACAGGCAAGCACAACAGGCAAGAGCTAGCGGCGCAAACCGGCAGAACGAGTTCATGCATACCAAGCTGCCTTCACCATTCCTGGTCAACTTTGAGTCGTTCCGCGCCTGGCGGGCCGATGTTGACAGGCGGTTGTTAGAATGGAAGGATTCTGCCCCGACACAACTTGATGCTGGCGTGCAGTTTTCTCCGCTTTTTTTGGAACTCAACTATTGGCAGGCCCTGATCATGCTATACCGGCAGAGTCTAGTGGTGCCATCTGGCCTGCAGGACGAACTTGGCAATACTGGCTCAGACATGGGAAGTCCGTCTATGAGTAATTTTGAAGAGAGGGAAGACGAGGACTTGGTCTTTCTCAAGGTAGCCGAAGCGGGTCAAAAAGTCCTGAAACTTTATCGACAGCTACACCGTGTGCATCTTGTCAATTACACCTTCCTAGCTACCCATCACCTCTTCATGGCCGGTGAGTCGATTCAAGAGCCAGTTTCATGTGGCATTCTAATCTGTTCCAGGTATATCGTTTCTATATGCAGTGTGGCATAGTGTCCGTGTACGCAGCTTATTGGTACGTTGGGATTCATCTGCCAGCCATGCAGGGGGACATGATTAAAGTTTCGCATTGCTAACCGCTACAGTCGCTCGACGATGTCGACTTTACCGTTCTTGCCGCCACCTCTGTTCTGGGTGACCTGATCGATAAATGCCCGCCTGCGGAAGCATGCCGCGACGCGTTTGATCGTATGAGCAAGGCCACAATTCAGATGTGCATGTCGACAACTGGCTTTGGACCCCAGGCCCTGCAGTCACTCCCGCAGGTTCAGCAATATAACTCACAAACTTCGCCGGGCACTGCACATCCGGCTGCAGATGGTGATGCAAGGATGGCGGAGGGTGAGACGCTGAGCTACACTTCAGGCGATTCGGCAACGTTCTTCGGCCACCGAAGACAGCAGCAGCAGCAACAGCAACAGCAGCAGCAGCAACAACAACAACAACAACACCAAAGGCGACCGATACCGCGCTTCGACATGAATCTCAAAGATCTCTTCTCAGAAGATGAGACTGACAAACGGTCCTTTAGTCGTGTCAGCAACCAAGTCAATGTCATGCGGCCTCCACCTACACCGCTCAAGCAGAACCCGCAACTCCAACAGCCTTTTACCGCCGACCTGAAAATATCCCCACAATTCCGCTCCCACCAACAAAACAGCTTCTTCGCTGCAAGTCCAGAAATGACTAGCCCAAACCAGCAAAACGCATATTCTACCACGCCACCAGCTAATCCACCCATGCCTTCTCCATATCAGGTTTCAAGTCAACTCCCCTATAATTCTTTTGCACAAAACATGAACTCGGCCTATCCCGATCTAGGCGGCTTCTCCGACCTGGATTTCTTAGACAGTTTCCCCATTCAAGGTAATAGTGGCAGCGGGAATGACGGCAACCCGGGAGGCATGATGCAAGATGTCGGTATCAGTTTTGGGATGGGATTTGGAGACGGAACACATGATTGGAGTGATGGGAATGGGTTGGATCTTTTTGATGGGTTTTTCTTTGGTAAGTTTGCTCGTTTGTTTGTATACGTGTGTATTTGTGAAATTGGTTGGTCTAACTATTTTTCTTTCTTGGAACAGGTCCAGGAGGAACGGGTGGTACGGGTATGTGAGAAGGTTGCCGAACAAGACAAGTGGGAAACGGGAAGAACGACATGGGAAGGTTTAAGGAGGAGGGAATGTGGTCTGCCACACAACAGAAAGTTTGTAATCATGAAGGGCAAGGATAAGGTAAAAGGTACATGTGTCATGTCATATTCGATACCCTCTCTCTCTCTTTTTCCATTAAGAAAGAAGAATACAAAATGATTCGATCTCTTGCATCACTCCCCACGATTCAAAGCATCTTTCTCCCTTCTACACTACACACATATATTTCTCTCACACCAGCACAAACACGTTCTCCTCGTAGCTAGCCCCCTAGCAATCCAACGTATCAAGAAAAACTATCCATCCCCTTTCTTTCTGGCAAGTCAAAGAAAAAAAAAACTGGTGTATGAGGTAGACGAACGATACACATACGTACGCCATCTTCAAACAACGACAACAAGGAAGACGATGACGACGACGATGATGATAATGATGAAGACGAGCACAGTATATACACACTTTTTGCATATCTCAAGCAAGCGAGCAGCGATCGATCGATCGATCGAGAGGTATGCTATGTAGCTAGCCGACGGTACGACATGCAAAAACATTCCATGAGCCCCCCAAAAAAATCCATATAACATGACTTCCTCACTACATACATGTCAGCTACTCATATCCGCCAGTACCAAAACGTGTGAGAAAGACTATATTTAAGGATAGACTGGGAAGAAAAGTGATATTTCTTTTTTACAATATCTAGCAGCGTCGTGGGTATGTGTAGGGAATGCACCGGGTCTTGTCTTGTAAAAAGGACGGGAAGGAGGGGGAGCTGGATGCAGGGTATGTAGGTACCGTTATGTGATCCCTTTCAGCAACATTTTACCTACGTAGCACGGTTGTGGCATTAATACTTTTGCTTTGTATGGTCCATGTTGATGCAAGGGGTTGTCCAGTACCCATTAGCCTGGGGGTTTCTAGGCCGCTTTGATTAGTTAGTTCTCTTGGAAAGCATAAAGTGACAGAAATGGAGTGAAGATTAGGATTTCCTATCTCAAGTTTGTGCCGTTTTACATCGACTTTGGCATCTTACAAGGACAAATCAGAATATGAATGACGGAAACAAGAATTTCTCACAGGCTACTCTATCAACAATCATCACACATCATATATCGAAACAGATATTGCAGAATTCCCGCCGGAATGAACTTTTTAAATTCTTCTTCAGCTGGTATGCAGAAGACTTGTCTAAGCTAACCAGAGCATGTGGCTCGGCCTGCCCTCCATCCTCTTTCGAGGAGCGGGCGACCACTGATCGTAATCTTCATGGTATCGTTTTGAAGCTGACCGTTAAACTCCACCCCAATGAACAAAAGCACGACCAGCTTAGTTCATCTGCCTGACAAGCTGGTTGATGAACTCCTCACGGTTACCAAGGTCACCACCCTCAATGAAGTGCTTGAACTTGCGGGTGCGGAAACCACCAGTGGGCGAGGACAGCTTGAAGGGCCAGAGGAAGTTGGAGACGGCCTTGAAGTTGGGGCCGACGGTGTAGAGCTCGTGGATAATGTCCTCAATGCAGGTGATGCCGTACTTTCCGAGGTTCTCCTCAATCAGAGCGTTGTCGGTGATGGGCAGGCGCTGCTTGTTGACCTTTCCGTAACCGCGCTTGTAGACAAGCTCACGGACGGTCTTGAGGTTGGGGTATCCGTAGGTGACGAAGGGCTCGACAATCTTCAGCATCTCAGAGGTGGCCTTGGTGAGCTTGACGAAGACACCGTTGTTGATCTGGAGGAGACGGAGAAGCTGGAGGGTCTTGCGCTTCTTGGGGTCGATCTTGTTGATACTGCCGAGCATTAGCATCCGAAATTTGCGATTTTTGGAAAATTTTCAACATACCCCTTGATACGGACAACAAAGGCAAGCTTGGCCTCAGCAGGGACGTAGAAAGAGTTGTCGCGCTTCGCGGCCCTCTTGGCCTCGATGATGTCCCTCTCGGCCTTGACGTACTCCTGGTTGTACTTGGCGGCCCTCTCCTTGATGACCTCGCGCTTCTGCTTGCTGGCCTAAGAAAGTCTTAGCCAACTGTGATACTCCTATCTGCTTGCGCAGGTTCTGGGAGACTATTATACCTCACGCTTCTTCTTCAGGTCCGCAGCCTGGGACTCGGTAGCCTTCTGGTGGGCCTTCTGCTTCTTGAGCACCGACTCGGGGACGGCGATGTCATTGTGGGTGGGAACGCTGAAAGTACAATTAGCATGAATATATCGAATTCGGCGGCACTGGACTCACGAAGTGCGGGCCATTTTGCTGGTGGTTAGTGGGCTGGCTTGGTGTTGTCGGGAAGCTGAAAAGACAAAGTTCGGCTGGGGAACTCGAAATTCATGTGTGGACGCTAGGGTTGCGCCAAGATAGTGAGCCGCGCTAGTGCCCCGCTCCATTGGTCCACTCTTCGCCGCTATCGAACATTTTCCTGAGAGCTACCAACTTGCGACAATTGCTGCAAGTTAACCAAGTTCAGGTTCTACATATTTACATATTCAACAATGGGTCGAGGAGGAGGTCGCGTAAGTTTCTACATCATGCGCTACACAGAGGGCTTTTCTAACGTTCCCTAGGGCGGCGGTCGCAAACCGTTTCGCGGCAAGAACAAAGGTGGACGAGGCGGCGGCGGTGGAGGACGAGACACTCGCACTGAGCCATGGTCCACTATCGAGCGCAAGAATGAACTTTTCGAGAGCTACTATCGCATGGGAGGATTCCTGGATGAGGCAGAGTTTGAGGAAATGTGGAAGGCTCTTCAAGCCGACTTGCCTAACAGCTTCCGCTTCACTGGCACCAAGTCGGATGCTCTCGCTGTGCGCGAGATCTTCAAGCAGCGATACGTTCCAGCGATCGCATCTAAGCATTTCGAGGGCAAGCCAGTCTCGCCTCCCGAACCAGTACAGGCCTTCCCCGACGAGCTGGTGTGGCACATGAAGACTCACAAGAAAATTATTCGACGCCATGCACCTTTTGCCGACTTCCAAAAGTTTCTCGTTGCCGAAGCTGCATCAGGAAACATTAGCAGGCAGGAGGTTGTCAGTATGATCCCACCCCACTTCCTCGATGTGAAGCCGGGCATGGTAGTCCTCGACATGTGCGCAGCACCGGGCAGCAAGTCGGCGCAGCTAGCGGAGATGATTCATGGCGATGAAGAGGAGCGGGTGCAGCGTGTAGCCAACGGCGAGTCTGTTGATCTGAGCGCGGATGGCGATTACAGCGATGATGGACGCTCGACAGGCCTACTCATTGCCAACGATTCCGACTACAAGCGTGCCGGCATGTTGGTCCACCAAGTTAAGCGACTCAATTTCCCTAACCTCATTGTAACGCAACACGACGCCTCGATATTTCCTTCGATCGAGCTGCCCAGCCAGGGTGGCAAGAAGCAGTACCTGAAATATGATAGGATTTTGGCCGACGTTCCCTGCTCCGGTGACGGCACAGCCCGCAAGAACCCAAATGTGTGGCAGAAATGGACACCCAAGGATGGTCTTGGTCTGCATGGCCTTCAGCTGCGCATCTTGTTCCGAGGTCTGCAAATGCTGAAGAAGGGCGGTCGTATGGTGTACTCCACTTGTAGTATGAACCCTGTGGAAAATGAGGCAGTCGTTGCAGCGGCCATCGAGGCTTGTGGTGGTAACTCCAAGGTCCGACTTGTAGACTGCTCAGACCACCTACCAAACCTCAAGCGCAAGCCTGGTCTCAACGCATGGAAGGTCCTTGACACATCATCTGTTACTGCCGGAGGAGAGAAGACAGCTCACATGTTCACCAACTGGGAGGCGTACCAAAAGGCAAGGGCAAAGTATGAGGTTGACGAGCCCGAACGCCAGTTCTCAACCAAGGTCACCCCCAGCTGCTTCCCGCCGATCGCCAAGTCCGAGGAAGAGCGCATCCCTCTTGAGCACTGCATACGTGTCTACCCACATTTGCAGGATACTGGTGGCTTCTTTATTGCTATCCTCGAGAAGTTGGATGATATCAAGATTGCGCAAATACAGAACCCAGAAAATCCTGCAAAGGCACAGAAGACACAGGCCGAGACGACCACCGACTCTTCTGTTCCAACACCGGCGGAAAACGTTATTGAAGCGGATGCTACCAAGACGGATACCCCAGACGATGCTTCTGATGTTTCGGCCCCTCTCAAGCGCAAGTTGGAAGAGTCGGATGAGACTGAGGCCCAAAAGAAGGCCAAGACCGACGATGTGGCCACTGAGCCTGTGGAGAACGGAGCCGCTACAAACGGCTCCAACGCTCAGTCTGTGGTTTCCAAAGAGGCTCGTCTCAAGCCCGAGAACCAGAACCAAGCCAAGGAGTACTTCGAGTACCTTTCTCCCGATGACGCGACCATTGCTTCCATCATGGATTTCTTTGGTATCGACAGCCGCTTCCCCCGTGATCGTTTCATGGTCAAGAACAAGGAGGGCCTGTCTCTCAACAAGATCTACTACACCTCTGCTTTTGCAAAGACCATCATCTCGCAGAACAAGGACCGTGGCATGAAATTCATCCACTGTGGTGTGGTCATGTTTGTCTCGCACAAAGTGAAGGACCTGGACCGTACCCAAGCGCCATGGCGGCTGCAGAACGAGGGTATCCGTATCCTCGAGCCATGGGCAAGGAAGCGCATAATCAAACTGGAGAAGAAGGAGACGCTCCACCAGCTGATTCGGGAAATGTTTCCCAAGTTGCCCAAGGAGGGCGATACTGGGCTTGGTGAGGTTGGCGAGCAGCTCCAAAAGATGGACGTAGGATGCTGTTTCGTCCGAATTGAAAAGGATGAAGAGCAGGGCATTCCTTTCCGTATGGTGCTTCCTCTTTGGAGACACCCTGGCAGCGCGAACCTTATGGTTGACAAGGACGACCGCAAAGCCATGTTGTTGAGGATCTTTAACGAGAAGGACACCGAGATCATCAACCATGTTGCAGAAAAGGCCAAGGCAGAGCAACAGGCTAAGGAGGCTGGAGAGAACGACCCCAAGGCTGATGAAGAGGGTGATGTCAGCGATGGCGAACAAGCCACCGAGGCTATGGTCGCTGAGGAAGAGGAAGGTGGTGTCAATGTCGATATGGCAGATGGGGAAGACGTAAAGATGGGCGAAGATGCCTAGACGTTGTCGCTTTATTTATTCTTAACGTCAATCTCCGCCACGGACATGATTGGCGCTTCAAAATGGTTTCGATCTGCATCGGGGTTGGCGTTTTGTTCTTCCATTTATCCTCACAGTGTAGTTTTTCAGGATATACACGAAAGTACGAATGGCATTATGGAGTCATGAATTGCTCTGATCTTCTGGATGAAGTACAATCATAGTGATGGTTCTATGAAAACGTCATACTGTGTGTGTTCGAAGTATTGAGAAGATGGTTATGTTGCCTACATAGTTCGCTGAAAATATACTGGGCCGGCGTTTATACAATCAGTCAATGAGTTGCAACTTATTGAATTTTTAAGAAGATATTCCAAATTCATATGGGAACTACACAAACTTTTACTGACAAGCACCAGCTATCGGCTACGTGCGTCAAACGTATCAGATGATGACCTCATCAGCTAAGCCTACCGACTACTCTATCAGATAGAAATAAGAAGATTGGACGTTCAAGGGCATAGCCGGATAAGCATTTCTTCAAAGGCTGCGGGTGTTTGGTTAAATGAAGTCGAGAATGTAGGTTGAGAGAGGAAACAAGTGAACAAGAACGTCATATAAAGATGTAAAAACCCTCCTTCATACCATTGTTCCAGACCTGAATCCGGCCCAGGAATTGCTTCTGCCGTCTAGTATTATTTACCTATAGAGTCAACACGACTACACATCCAATGTCTCGCCATGACAAAAGTCATATAGTGCATTGGCCATACCATCCTTACAGTAAAACCCACCACGCTCTCTACCAAATCTTGGGCACAACATCGGCGTCTCCCTCTTCCACTTCTGATAGTCCTTCCGATCTCCATACTTCTTGTCGTACTTGTTCTCACTCAGCGGCACCCCACTAACCTTCAGCAGCAAAAAGCTCACAAAAGCTGGGCTAGCCGCACACATGCCTGTAACCAACATTTGCCCTGCGAGTCCTCCGCTCAATCCCAATGCGGCCTGTGAAGGCTGTCGAACCAGCAGACCCGCCGCTGCAATTGCGATACCTGACCAGAGGGTCGCCTCACCAAAGTAATTCGGGTGTCGAGATTTCGACCACAGACCGTGGGTAAGAAACTCTTCAGAATGCTTCTTTTGCTTTTTCGCTTGAACCCATGCGTCCTTTTGGCGATCGGCAACGACTTCGAAGCCGAGGCCAAACACGAAGAGGGCAAGACCCAGGATATCTGAAAGGTAGGGTTTAGCGGGTATAGCCTGTCCGAGTAAGGAGGTAGCGTAGGCAGATCGGGGTACAGCGTTCACTAAGATGACGGGCAGAGTACAGAGCGAGACCCACGTCGCTTGGGCGAAGAAAGCAACAAAGAATTTTGGCGGCGAGGTGCGTATTCTGTCAAAACGCGAGTCTTTGCCGTCATCGCTGGAAATGCGCCTGAAGAGGTAAGATCCCACTGTCATCTATCGTTAGTCATGTGATCCCATATTTCGATATACCCCGATGGTGACTCGTACGTCTTGTAGCCCAGATTCCTACTGCGGCGCTCAAAAGCGCCTGTCTCCACCACCAAGTTCCTTGCCCGAGGCCCTGGCTGCTGAAATACTCTGCTATACTACCAGTAAAGGTTCCTGCAGCCTTCGCTCTCAGATATGGCATCGTCAGGCTCAAGGCTGTGCAGGAGAGATATGTAAGGCTCCCGCTTAAATCATAGTAGCGTTCTGTTTGTGCTGCAATGGAGGGAACGGCGACAGCAGCTTGGATACCGTACGCGAGCGCAACAGAGGGGACAAGTGTGCGCAGTAACGGATTCTTGAAGGCCGTCGCTCGTAGGAGCGTCTGTAAAAGTGTCATATTGGAGATGAGTTGAGATGCTTCACGAGCCTGCGCAAAGGATTTAGGTGTTGGACAACAGGCCGTTGAGTGGCTTCTTTGCTTCTTTTATGCACTTGGGTTGCCTGAATCTTACATACATTATGACACAGCATATCCGAGAAACATTATTATTGTCATGAAACTGGCCACCCGTGTACAATTCGGTGCGATCTGTTCGATCTAGTACCAATATAGACTTGAAGTCGCGATCGATATCGTCATGGCTCGCTTGCAACTAACCCAGACAGGGGTCAAGTCCCATGCTACGGGACACTTTTGGCTCCTAATCTGCGAGGGTCGGAGCATCCGGAGCCCGGCGGACTTATTCTGCAACGTAAAACACCCGCTCTCGGTGGATAGCGCATGGTCGTCGAGGTGTGATTCCAATTGTGATGCACTGTAAGTTTTACATGAATGGAAAGTAAATTTCAAAGACATGTTGCTACGGTGGCTGTGCTCACTGAACGCCATGCAAGCCATGCGGTACCAAGGGCCTTTATCATAACGCATTTAGATCTTCAAATATGCACATCTAGAATACCAACAAAGCAACCCAATATCACAAGCCCAGCGCTCGGAAATGCCGACTCCCGCTCTTCTGAAGACACTATCTCTTGAACGCTGCGTCGATCTCCTTGCTGCCCCAATCAATCTCCACCTCTCCACCATATACATCCTGATTAATCGTCACCATGCGCTCCGACACATTCATGTACGTCTTCTCGCACTCCTTGAGCACCTTGAACACGAGGTCACGACTGATGGACGGGTCATCTGCGTCGCCAAAGTGCTTATCGACTCGCTTCTTCAGCGACTCAATGCCCTTGCGCAGCTCTTTGGCATCGTACGAGTGCACCAACTTCTTGAACACAGAACGAGAGTGGGAAGAGCGTTGCGAAATAGCTTGGGCGCTGGCACCCGATTGGCTGAGAAGTGTTTCGGTAGACTCGATAAATTCCTGGGCAATGTCAGAGATCTGCGAGAACATTTGTTACTAGTGAACTTACCAAAAGTTTGCCCAGCGGCCGCCGAATGACAGCATCAACGTAAAGGCCCATGTGCTCACTGTACTCATCTTGAGCCTTGCCTTTCCAGTACTCGAGGACTGAAACAGCACGAGCATCAACTTCCTCCATGTAGTGGTTCATGTTTTCGATAAGCAGAATATGGTAGTTCAGCGCCTCCTTGTCTTCTGGATCACCCTGCCCTTGCGAGGCCATGACAGTAGGGGACTCCTTTGCGATGACCTTCAAACTCTCAAACATGGCCTTGTTGATTCTCTGGTATCCCTCGTTGACCATGCGGCGGATCTCTAACTGATTGCCACCTTCAGCCGAGGAGGGCAGCATGTTTTCGATTGCAACTGCGAAGTGAGGGAATGTCTTCATGAAGGATATGACACCCTTGCGTTTTTTAATCTTGACCTTTGTATCCTCAATAGCGCGTATTTGCTCGTCCAAAAAGCGGCTGAAGAGTCCTTGGAGACGCTCGTGGATCTTTTGCAAGTTTCTAGTCAAGAAGTCCTGGTTGGTTTCCTCGATATCGAGTAGCTTCCGATCTACGGCACAAAGAATGCCAACGCCTTGTCTATGAATAGTTAGTTACCATCACAACGCACTTCGAAGACCGGACTTACAGAGGATCGGCTTTTGTAGCCCAATCGACCAGGCTGGCAATTTCGGCGGGCCAAAACGAGAAAATCTCCTCCATGACTCCGGTCACATGCTTTGCCATGACCCTGTCCGGCTCAAATTGCTTCCTGATCCACAGGTTGGGTCCTCGGCGGTTTTCTGGAGGTGCCGCTTGTACAGCATCAGGGAAGTCTAACGAGTCGGTGGACGTGGCATGGAAGAACTCGGTGATGAAGTTTTGCTCGGTCAGCAGCACAGGACCGGTATCGTCCAAGATCCTGCTGAAAACATCATAGGGATGCAGCTTTCCATCCTGTGTTGCTGGCTTTGCTTTACCCTCTTTTCCTTCCTTGTCCCCGGAAGCCGCTCTTAAGCCACGTGCCAAAGTCTGGCTTCGTTTGACCGTCAGCTTCCGCGCAGTTCCTGTGATACTCTCTGGCTCTTTCTCCTGTGCAGTGAAGAGCAGCTCTTGCTCCTCCCCACTAGGTTTACGAGCAAACTTCCTCCATGCCAGAATATTATCGCGAACCTCTTGTTGGTACAATTGTGCCGCTTGATTCTGATACATTTGAAGGAGCACATCCCAAGAAGCCCTATCAATCTCCTTCGCGAAGAGCATCACTGGACTCAGCATCCACAGCTCGCTCCGTCCAGCGTCATGTGCTTCGATGTTCTTCTTCAAAGACGGCATGGAACCCTGGTCAAGATTGGAAAGTGCGTCTTTTGTTGACAAGAAAGCTGCGCCAAAGGTAATCTCCATATGCTTTTTGAGTCGCTCAAGAAACATGGTTCCCTCACCAAGATACCGATCTCGTTTCTCTTGAAGAGCCTGCATGGTTGCCAAATCGCTGTTGCCTATTCCTGATCTGCTGTTCATTGGATTTAGGGCATCGTGAGCGCTTGCTCGGCTCCCTGCCACGAAAGATGGATCAATAGTAACCAACGCTTTATAGAGCAGCACCAAGGAAGTCTCAATGTCTTTGAGGCCGTTGATCTTTCCTATCGGAGCACGTCTTAGGGGTTCTAGTTGGTCCGACGTAATTGAAATGGTATCCACGAGTTGTCGAAGTTCTTGTTGAAGCAGACGCTGGTTGGCAGTCTGTACTTGCAAACCCTGACTTTGAGCTTCGATGAAAGCAATGTCATCGTTCAGACTGCTCAATTCGACGTTGTAAAGGGTCAACAGACCTCGAGTTCATCACATTCGGCGATGGCACGATCTAGCATGCGTTCAACAGTTTCCACACGATCATCCTTCTGATCAAGGTGGTTCAGCCAACTTCCTGCTTCGACACGAGCGATTTCTCGTTTGATGTCGGCTTCAAGGGATTCGATATGTTTGTGCGAAAGCTCGTTATTGCCCCAGCCTAGCTCTGCTAATATGTTGTCGAATTCCAGACCCCGCTCGTCAAGGATGCTGGGATCAACACCAAGCTTTGAGATGTTGACGATTTGCTGGTTGGATCTACGCTTCTTGCGTCGGACTTCTGGCTCAGGCTCAGCGTTCCTCGCTGCTGCCTTTTCTGGAGCTGGTGGAGGAACCTCCTCGTCTGGCTGTTGCGCAACGTCAGGCAAAGTCGGCACTGCCGGACCAGAAACTGTAACTGATGGCACGGCCTCAGTACTGATACGCGGTCGTTCTTTTGATGATCGATCTGGTATGGCAGGAGGGGCCTCGTCTGGTTTCTTCTCATCCAGTTCTGGTTCTTCTTTCGGAGTCTCTTTTGGTGCCGGCCGCTGGGGTACAAATACTGCATTGACACCATCTGGCTCGTCCGATGCTTTTGTGTCTTTGTTGAAGAGCTTTGCTGCGGCACCACCAGCACGGGGCTTGAAAGCACCTGCTGCTGCTGCCGCTTTGCGGAACTTGTTTGCCGCACTGTCGTTGGCCAATGTCTTTTTCACCATGGGGCCGAGGCCCGGACGATGTGAAGCTTCGGTTTCTTGTGCTTCCATTGAGCTACTGGTATTTTGGACAGGCTCAGGTTGAGATTCAGATTCAGGCCCTGGTGGAGTTCCCATTGATTGAGGTTGTGCAGGGGGTGCGGGCACTTGATCTTGTGAAGGTTCTTGCGGAACAGGAGCTACGGGTATCCGTGGCAGGGGAGAAGTGGGTGGTGGTGTTGGTTGCGCTGTAGGTAGTGCAGCTTCGGAGCGCACAGTGCTGTCTTGTGAAGTCGGTTTCAGTCTCTCAGGCGTCTCTTGAGGTCTTCTTCTAGGTGGAATTTCCATTGGCGGAGCAGGCGAGCCTGAAGGTGTGTGGAAGGCTGAACGGGAGTCTGTGCCTTGACTATCAAAACTGCGTTGTGACACTTGAGATGGACGTGTTTCCATGGTTGGCCTTCTCCGCTGTGGAGGCTCGTCTGGGGGGATGTCGTCATGTCGATTGAAATTTGAGCTGGCGTTGCTTTGAGAAGTACCTGGTCGAACAGCGCTCTGGGCTGTACCAGGTCTTAGACCTCTAGGGGATGGATCTCTTCGAGGCGAAGCAAACTCTCTCGGTCTACGTGCTTCTGGCGTCGATATGCCCGGCGATGCACCATCTACCGATCGTTCATCGATTGACCTCTCTGACCGCTGAGACTGGCCATCTTCAACGGGGTGCCCGCGTCCGGGACTGAGAGTTGTTGAGATTTTTGCAGACTCTGGAGTTTTCGGCCGACTAGCAAACTCCGAAGCTGATGACTGCGGTGTCAAGTTACGCGACGCAAAAGGCGGTGTTGGCGAAAGGGGATTCGGGCCAGGACTCGGGCTGGGTCCTGAACCTGGGCCTGGACCTTGACCAGGGCGGGGCCGCATACTATCCCCGCTGGGTCGTGCTCGAATACTTGGATCCATTGGTCGCTTTTGTCTAAGGTCGGGCATGGATGGAGGGGCTTGCATTTGGTTTTGCAGAAAAGGTGGACGTCTGCGAGCTTCGTCGCCTGTATTTGGTCTGTCCCCAGAACGAAGGTCATCCTCTGGTCGACCTGGCCTTCTTGGACCCTGAAGTTCTCCCGGTGGCCTCCTGAAGTTCGGGTTTGGTGCAGAGGGAGGCCCTCTTCTACCATCATCTGCTGGCAGAGGCGATACTTCTCCAGGTCTCCTTGGGGGAGGCCCGCCCGCCCTTGGAGCTACAGGTCTCTGCTCCGAAGGACCCGGTCGCTGTGGCCCTGGACTTGCGCCTGCCTGACCACCTGCTGCAAATGCCGCACGGCTCTCTGCTGTAGCGAGATGCGGTTGGCCATTTGTAAGGCTGTTTAATTCAGACGCACTGAATCCGGTCAAAAGGGGAAAGTCTCCTTTGGTGTACTTGTTGTAAATCTTGACCATGCTCCCGATGAAGAACTCCTTCTCTTTCGCAGTACCAGCTTCCCAATAGTATGGCTTGTTGATTGTGACTGAGAATCCCTTGTCCCCTGCCCACTGCTTGCGTTGCGCTTCCTCCTCATTTGTAGGAGTTCCATGGACATAGTTCTCGACCGCAGAGAGTTCTTCCATGGGCCATGATTTTCCGATAGAGAAGGTGCCGTTGGCGTTCTCTCTTGCTTTGTGCAGCTTGACTCTGCCTGTGTTGCGCACAGATATCATGATGATTCTTGCCTTCTTATTCGAAGGCGGCGAGTTTGGTGGAGGGGGAGCCTGAGGATATGCGCCATCTTCCTGGACACGAATGTGTGTAATGTACGATTCCTGGACTAAGAATGTGTCAGTATAGTTCGGGAAAACTCTAGAGTTACACAGGATAGGTAAGACCTAGCCGTATATCCCAGCTGGATTGGTGGTAGCATCCAGAAACACGTACGCTGTCCCTGCTCGTCCAATTTGGAGAAGCAGCTCTCAGTAATCCTCCTCCGCTCGTCGTCAAATCGTTCTGCGCGCGACATTCCAGAGGGTGTAGAGCTAGAGCTTGCAGAAGGAGGTACTCCTCTTGAACCCCCAGCGGGTGGGCGATTTAGAGGAGCTCGAGGGTCCCCGCCTCCATTGGTGTAGTTGCGTGGCCTCCCGTCCATGTTGATTTGCACCTCTGCGACTACCCCCTAAGTGGTCTTAGATACAGGTGAATGATACACCAACTACTGTCGCCAGGCGGTGGAGGGTTCCTCGTGGTACTGCCATCAATGGGGAATCGTGGTAGCGGTGGGTCTTGCGATGCTGAGCTGGTTGGCCGGTTGGTCGGCCATCAATGAGCGATCGGAGTCGGGCAGCAACAAGTTTGGAATACACAACCTCACTTAGCGACTGAAGGTGGGGCGAATATGTGCAAGGCAGAGCAGCGTGAAGAGAGAGTGCAAGGCCCCAGGCGTCTCTTTGCGCAAACGAGCGACGTCTGGCGTCGTGTACTCTCTCATATGAGACGGCAGGCGCGCGGGACTAGGATCACGCTTGCGGCTTAGCGTCATCCGAGGTGCATTCCGCCCGCCGTAACTTTTTTCTCGCGCGCGCCATTAGGACCTTTACTTCTCCACAATCCATCCGCATCACCGCAACGCGACACACGGTTCCAATTGCGCATCATGGCCGCCGACAAGAAGCTCTCCAAGAAGTCCAGCGCTGGAAAGACGCCGGCCAAGGCATCTGCAGCAGCAACAACATCAACCGCGCAAGTACCACTTGATCTTGTAAAGAAGTTCCTCGAGCAGCAGGGTGAGAAAAGCGCTGCTAGTAAGCTTGAGGGCTTCGAGAAATGGGAAAAGAGCGGAGGGGCTAGCAAGATCCAGGATGCGCCTGAGCCCATGGACGTTGATGAGGACAACGCTTCCAGTAGCGATGCAAGCAGCGATTCCGACAGCGACTCCGACAGCGACTCTAGCAGTGAGTCGGAGGCCGAGACAAAGCCTCAAAAGGGAAAGAAGGCCACTCCGAAAAAGGCACCCGTAACAAAGGACGACTCAAGCTCATCAAGTTCGGACTCAAGTTCAGACTCGAGCTCAGACTCGAGCTCAGACTCGAGCTCGGATTCTTCCGACTCTGAATCGGAGCAGGAAAGCGCTCCTGTGAAGACGAAAGCAAAGAAGGCTAAATCTGTCTCCTCATCTTCAGCTTCTTCGTCCAGTGACTCCAGCGATTCGGATAGCAGCTCCGACGACGAACCTGCCAACGTTGCCCTGCCCGATTCTGATTCCTCCGACGCCTCAAGCGATTCGTCTTCTAGTGACAGCGACAGCGACAGCGACAGCGATTCTGAGTCCGAGGTGGAGAAGAAGAGCAGCAAGGCGAATAAGAGCAAGAAGGCTGCATCGCCCTCGTCTTCGTCTGCTTCTAGCGCCTCGGATTCCAGCGACTCGAGTGACTCGAGCGATTCTAGCGACTCCAGCGACTCCAGCGACTCCAGCGACTCCAGCGACTCCGATAGCGACTCCGATTCTGAGGCAGAAAAGAAGACCAAACCTGCTGCGCTTGAGCATAAGAGCTCTGCCAGCGACTCGTCTCAAACGCTGCCCGCTGCATCACCTGCGCCCACTACCAACAAGCGTAAGGCCGGTTCACCTTCAGCCGAGGCTCCCAAGTCAAAGAGAAGCCATGTAGAGAACCGATTTCAGCGCATCAAACCGGATACAAAGGTTGACCCTAGACTCGCGAGCAACGCATACGTTTCATATGATTATGCCGATCGCGCCCATGCCAAGTTGATCGTTACAAAAGGCAAAGGCTTCACCAAGGAGAAGAACAAGGGAAAGAGGGGCTCCTACCGGGGCGGTATGATTGACACATCTGGTGGGAAGGGCATCAAGTTTGACGACTAGGCGGTAGACCAAATTCTCACAAATTCCTGCAAAAACCGCACATTTTACCGTTTCAGACACACCCCGCGTGTTCAGCTATCCAGCTTGACAGAAACCACAACAACTGTGCTGGCGCGGGTGAAGGACCAGAAGCGATGGTGGAGCGATGGCGGAACTACAAAGATGGTATTAAAAAACCATGGATCATGGCGAATTGGAGTTATTGCGTACATCAAAAGTAACATACCCTTCGATGACGGTACTTTACATTAGATCTTGAACACATGCCAGATTTTTCCCTGACATTCTGGCTAGATCAATAGATATCTATTTTTTATCTTTTCTCTGAATAGCCAGGTTCTCAAACTATCCAACTGCGACCTTACATACGAGTCGTGGGTTGCAGCTTTCACACCCTTCTAGTTTCACAAGACCTCTGTTTTCACCTTCATGGTGTGTGTTTATGTGTACATTCCCCATCTTTCCGATCACTAATGCCTGTAAATCCCTGTATCACAGCCGGTAATATCCAGTTCCAGTGTCGTTCCACTTTATTCAAGCCTTTTCTCCGTCCTGACTGAACTCGACCGGAAGGTTCATACCCACTCTCCTCGCGCTCAATCGTACCCTCTCCTCCTCAGTCATGCCCATACCAGGATTATACCGCTCAAGGAGCGATGCATATGTCCGTTGCGCTTGTACGTATTGTACGTATTGCTCTGCCTGTTGAATCTGTGCTTGTGTACTCGAGCCAGACTTTGGTGTAGCGATGCTTGATCGTATGCTTTTTTGAAGAGGCGAGGGCGCAGATAGCTTTTGGTGCCGTGTGCGGGTCGTTTGGGGCGTGGAGGGGAGTTCGCGGAGGAGACGGCGGTAGAGAGAACGAATCTGCGGCGTTGCAGATTGTGCCATTGTAGCGTCTGAAGTTGAATTCTATGAATAGGGCCCGTCTGGGAAAGCAGTAGCCACTGTTTGGCTTTAGGTTAAGTTATCGTATCTGATGTGGAGTTGAAGTTCGCCGCGGAGGTGCTGCGGCGAAAAGTTGCAGGAGAGCACGGACCAGGCGTGAACTCGACATGCACGCATTCGACTTGATTGCCTAAACTCTATAAAATCACACGCAATGAATGGTCTTCTACTGAAATCAAGCTATGTATGCCGTCAATGCATGCAAAGCCTCTCTCGTCAGCACTCCAGGCTTTTCACACGACCACAGTTACGACCACAGACAACCAATGCTTACCAAGAAGATGTACCGAACGCAAGGTTGCGGCTCCATAAACACTGGAGTGGTGATAAGAAAGCGAAATACAGGCCAAATCCTCCAACGCAAAGTGCACTGCATATGAGCAAGACGCAAAGTAGCTTCCGCCTAGATTTGGAAGCTGAACGTAAATCATCTGAGACAGGAAGTGGACCATCTTCAGAGGAACAAAGACCACTCTCAATGAGGGAAAGACGGCAGATGAGGAGGCAGGGTACACTCAGGTCATCACAACTAAGTGTAAATCCTGCCCATTTACCGGAACGAGTGAAGCGAGAACTACAGACCCAGCCGGAAAACACGAGCACAGTAGAAGCAGCACCATCTGGAACCTCGGTATTGCAAGATCTTGTAACTGGAAGCACTTCATCATCAAATAGACCGTCAGAATCGTTAGGAACATCCAGAAGGAGTGAACAGAGACGTTCAGGAAAAGGCAAGGTTATTGAAACAGCGGACGAGCTCCAACCATCTACGCCCTCGCCACCACTTGGCTCGAGGCGCAGGTCTGAACCTACCTCAGCATCTATAAAGCCAGAACTCCCTCCTAGCCATGTGAAGCTTCACTTTAGTAAACTTGAAGACTTTCACTGGTACTGGGAGTCGTTTCCGCCAACGATTGCGCAAAAGACCCAAGCAAATCACTTTTTTACGAATAATAGCAAGAACGCAAAGTTACTTCGAAGTATAGCGCAGTTCCGCATGTTCCCAGAATCCGACGTGCCTGAGGTTGCTTTCGTTGGTCGTTCTAATGTTGGCAAGAGCTCACTATTGAATGCCGTTGTGAACGCGGACATCAAGGCGCTGTTAGCTCGCACATCATCAACACCCGGCTTCACCAAGACGATGAACCTCTACGGTTTAGGGGCCGGAAATGGCGTGACAATCAAGAAGCAACCAAACGGACGCGACAAGATCGTAGGCATCAACGGCTTAACAATTGTCGACATGCCCGGCTACGGTGAGGGTTCGCTTGCTTCTTGGGGAGTGGAGATCATGAAGTATATACGAAGCCGGAAACAACTTCGTCGCGTCTTCGTTCTGCTGGACGCTGAACATGGGATAAAAGATAAGGACCGTTCGTTACTGGCTTCTCTACGTTTAGCTGGCGTTAGTCACCAAGTCATCCTTTCCAAACTCGACAAACTCTACATTCCCAATGCCAAAGATATCAAGCGCTTCGATGGCAAATCCTCTCGTCATTTGACACCGAAGGGTACACCAGAGAGTCTTAGGGAAGCTATGGTGAGATTGAAAAACGAAATTCAGCCACCAGTTGGAGGAGGTGCGTTGGGCGAGATCCTGGGTGTGAGTGCCGAGACACTGGTTGATGGTAAGAGATTGGGTATCGACCATGTACGGTTTGCTATTCTGAAAGCCGTGGGTCTGGATGCAAACTTTAAGAAAGACGTCACTACGCCCTGGGCGAAGGGTCGGTGATGTAGCGGCAAAATTACGATTTGCATACTTGTACTGTACGATATGGGCTTCGACTCTAATTCTGAGACCCAAATCGGAATCACGTCAGCCAAAAATAGTTCACCATGTGTTGATGTACGAGTAAAGCAAATCAATGCATTATAACACTTCCAAACGGAATGCATGTCTCATCCAATCCTGTTTGCTACTGGGATACTTGGCTCAAGGTTTGCGAGGAAAGTTTCGTATGTTGATCTGCCGCCGACGCTTTGTTGCGGGGAAGCGGGTTCGGCGAAACTCCGACGGTGGGTTGGCCGTGAAGAGACAGCCGCCAGCAAGACTCGGAACGACTAATATGCAATGGGCATGAGACTTACCGGCGGAATTATCCGATCGAGATCAGCACCGCATGTCCAATGACCTTTGTGTATGGATTAAATGGTCGGCCGAAAGCTCCGTTTCCCTCATGTATTTGAGCAGTTTACCATGGTTACATATCCCTTCATAATCACAACCCCGATCTCGAAAAGATGCGTATTCTTATTACAGGAGCCGCTGGTTTCATTGGCCAACTCGTTGCGAAGAAGCTGCTCGAAGACAAGAAAGCCGCCCACTCACTTATTCTAACGGATATTATCGAACCTCCAATTCCAACCAACACTCATTCTTCTAGCAATGTCCAAGCCATCAAAGCAGATCTATGCACACAGTCCGAGGCTGTAGTCACAAAAGACATCGAAGCCGCCTTTGTTTTCCATGGAATTATGTCTTCTGGCGCTGAAGCCGATTTCGATTTAGGCATGAAAGCAAACTTCGATGCTACCCGCGCTCTTCTCGAAACAATCAGAAAGACATGTTCTGGAGCACGAGTCATCTACGCTTCCAGTCAGGCCGTATACAACAACTCAGTCACACTCCCGGTCACAGAATCACAAATGCCAACACCAGAAACAAGCTACGGCGCCGAAAAAATGATGTGCGAGTACCTCATCACGGAGTACACACGCCGCGGCTTCATTGACGGCATATCACTGCGCTTCCCTACCGTCTGTGTGCGCCCGGGCAAACCAACTGCAGCAGCGAGTTCGTTCATTAGCGGTTTGATTCGCGAGCCCATGAACGGCATCAAGTGTGTGATTCCAATTGAGAATAAGCAGTGGCGTCACTGGCTTTGTTCTCCACGGATCTTGGTTAAGAACCTCGTCTATGCTGGTACAGAATTTGACACCAATCGCCTGGCTAAATTCGACCGCGCCATCAATTTCCCTGGCATTGGTGTTTCCCTTCAAGAAATGATTGATTCGCTGGAGAGAGTAGGTGGGAAAGATAAGTTAGCCTTCCTCGAGATAAAGGAAGAAGCTGCCGTGAAAACGATATTAGAGTCGTGGCCGGCGGAGTTCGATAATAAGAAGGCTTTGGATCTAGGGTTTGAGAGGGATACAGGATTCGACCAGATTGTCAGGGATTACGTAGATAGTTTGCAGGCCACAGTGGGTAAGGACAGAGCAGGAGAGAAGATTGAGAGTATGAGAGTGAACACTGTGAGAGTAATGACGTAGAGTAGAAAGAGAGTAACAGAGATACTCAGTGTTTAACTAGACATAGAGAAAATCGATCTATGGACATATATTCAGTTTTGCCATGAACGCGTACATATGCTGTTCAGCATCACTATCATGATGTTAAATTCGTAGCTACGGTTTTCCTCTAACCAGAAATAATCTAATTCACTTCCCAGGTTTTAAAGATGTTTAAAATGTACATTATAGGTTCCTACCACCTCGGCCAAAACGCCGCGATTTACAGTCTTGGCTAATGGATTACTTGCATAGTAGGTATTGTCGATCTCATCAGTCGACCCGGCTTAGACCATCCGTGTAATGCGGGGTGATTAAATCCGCGGGGAAGTACCCGCAGGCAAAAAAGCTTACCATAAATAGTCAGTCGGGGACTTGTTCGACCTTACTTTTGCTTGATACGGCTTTTGCAACTCAAAGGAGCGACTCCGTTGCATTTCAGCCCAGCGTACATTTCCAATCTGCCAACATGGACAACGATACAACTTCCATCACAAAGAAGGAACCATCTTGTGAGCAAATCGAAGCCAACCCAGATACTCAGAGCCCTATACCAGAAGTTCTGCGCCAATACACACCCGAAGAACTAGCCTCTCTCGAGAAGAAACTTGTCAGGAAGATCGATATCCGTGCCCTACCCATCTTGATCATCCTCTTTTTACTCAACGTCCTCGATCGAAATGCTATTGCAAACGCACGCCTTGGTGGCCTGGAAGCATCGCTGCGCATTGATGACGTCGAATACCAGACGGCCGTCATGGTACTGTGGGCCGGTTACATCTCAATGATGGTGCCTTCAAACATGCTTCTCTCCATATTCAAGCCTCAGCTCTACTTGCCTACTGTTGTGATCATTTGGGGCGTCGTATCTGGGGCTACAGGCTTCGTGCAGAACCATGCTGGGCTAGTAGCGCTGAGGTTCCTCGTCGGGGTTACAGAAGCTCCTTATTTTCCTGGATGTATCTTCTTTCTCTCATGCTGGTACACTAGGAAAGAGTTGCCTAGTCGGATTGCAACGTTTTACTCTGGATACACGCTATCTTCAGCTTTCGGTGGTCTCATTGCGGCTGGTATTGTTGATGGAATGGAAGGTCTCGGTGGATATCCTTCTTGGAGATGGATGTAAGTATCAGTTCGATATGTATATGGGGCATGTTCTGACCTATCTGGTGTCCAGCTTCATCCTTGAAGGCGCGTTGACTGTTGTTATGGCGTTTGCAGGATATATGCTTTTGCCTAATTACCCATCAAACACCTCGTTCCTATCCCCTGAAGAGACGGCCATGGCTCAATGGCGCCTTGAACGTGAGAATGATGGCATGGCTGACGAAGTCAAAGAATCTGTCTTCACTGGTCTGAAGCAGGCTTTCTCCGACCCAAAAGTGGTGAGTAAATTTGACCGAGAGAAGCTTCATACAGCCATGACTGTTGTTTTACTAACTATTACCATAATTAGCCGCTACTTGTCTTTATTCAAACATGTGCTGTCGTCTCCATGAGCTTTACCTACTTCTTCCCATCCATCGTTAAGACGCTCGGCTACCCACGCGTTCAGACCCTATTGCTCACAGCACCACCTTACTTCTTAGCATTCTTCTTTTCGATCCTCAACTCGTGGCACTCAGGGCGCACGGGCGAACACTGTTTCCACATTGTTACCGGTTGCGTCATATCTGCTATTGGCCAAATCATCTCCATGTCGACACATCAGACAGGGCCTCGATATTTCGCCATGTTTCTCCAAGCAATGGGATCTTTTTCGGTTTTCCAGCTCATACTGCCCTGGGTTTCCGCTACAGTTGCGCGTCCAAAAGCAAAGAGGGCTGTAGTGCTTGCATTAGCCACGGCCGTATCCAACGCAACAAATATCGCTACTGCATACCTCTACCCTGAATGGAGTGCACCGTAAGTAAGCGACGCTTCTTCTTCTGAAACCAAACTAATCAATTACCCAGTCTCTATCGTATGGGATGTATTGTGTTGACTGTAGCACTTCTTTGTTGCGCCACCGCATCTGTCATCCTGCGATTTTGGCTACAACACCTTAATCGCAAATCAGATCAGTCTGTTGGCTTAGAAGGAGTGGCTAATGGACCTGGTGTATTATTCCGCTACACGCTATGAATAGTGAGACTAGAAGTATATATACATCGGTGCAGTTAGGTGCACATTGAGCACTCAGATCAGAAAGTCATGATACCGCTCTATTTTTGCAAGCTACGTCCGTAGGCAAGTCCGTCATCATATGTGGATATTACAGTTCTGATTCTTTACCGAGAGTACAGTGCATGCCTGTGGTTCACATCCCACGCAGTGGAATCACCAGGACGAACGGCAATTGTCTCAGTTCCTTTGAGACTCTCCCAGTCTCTTCCTCCGTGGTTTCGTAGAATCCTTTGCATGCCTAATTCGTTACGATTCCGCAAACTCGTGTAACATTGTGTTTCATGGACCGAGCGTTTTCCTAAACGATTGCGAAAGCCGCGCGCGTTTGGGGGCGTAGTGCAGTTGGGCTACTCCACGTTTCAGTCGTATCAGTTCAGTATTGTAAATACGATGAAGCACAGATTGCTCATCGCTGGGGTATGGGATAACTCAAATCTCATAGCAACACTATGAAGTCCGCAAATCAGAGGCTACAGCATGTAGCAGATGTGTTATGTGCCTTGTTGATGTTGTTTCAGCCTTATACATTTAGCCAACTGTGCCACATCTTAGGACTTTCACTCTGGTATGACTTACATCTTTATAAGATTTGAATGTAGTGAGACTCCCAGCTGCATATTTCAGATATATCAAACTCTTTGCACAATCTCATACAACCTGTCATCACAACGGCTCCAGCTGTTAAGCCGTATTGTACATCGAGCCTTGAAGCGTTGCGTCGAATATGTTGTCATCTCCCAGTCAATCTAAGAAACCTAAGTTGGACAGAAAGGCCCTGAAGCAACGTGGGGTATCTTTCGATGATCGAATCATAAATTGTAGCAACCACACCTTGCTAATGCCAACATATTACAACATCACACGGGCGCAGGCCAAATTGCCAGAGCAAGTGAAGAGAACAATGAAGAAGGCGCTTGCAGAATTGCAGCGCTCCGGACATGATTCAGAAATTTCTCAGGACCAGAATTGGGATCTGATGCCTCCTGCCGATGTCTTCTGTGGGAACAGAAGTTTTATCGAAAGAAACATTTCTGCTAGAATCGAAGAGGAACTCGAAGAGGAACTCGAAGAGCGCAGAGAGACTAGCCAGTTGTCAGTGACGCTGAGGAAGACAAGGAACCCAGAAAAGGTATGGAAACAAGAGATATATCCGAAAACATTCAGACCATATAATATCATGCATAACGACGCGGACGAACATCGGTAAGTGCTCAAGATGCATCCCTACGAATAATGTGACTTACTGGACTAGAAGCCTGCTTAAGCGACGGAACCTGTAAGTAGCCCGATGGTCAGCCAGTTTTATTTTGCTAATCATAGAAAAAGCTACGCAGATGTTTACTGGAATGAAAGCTCTTTGGATGAACTGACATCCCCTAGACCGGATTTGACTTATGCGTTTCCAATCATTGAACCAACACAAGCGATTGCCACTCAACATCAGTTTGACCGGCATGTCAACAGCTTCTCTTTACCCGTTCTCTACTCGCTCCAAAGCGCACATGAAGGTGGCTTACGACCGTCGCCGAACAGCAATCTTCGAAAAATGGATCCAAACAGGTCAGAAACTGGTGGCGCTGCAGAACTCATGTGTATGCGAGAAGAGTTGGCAAGGAAAACATACGATCCTTCTAAAGACGCCCTTCTCATCTTCTCGTTCACATTTGTTGGCCCAAACGTCCGACTGTGGCTTACTTATAGGAGCTTAGTGAGCACAAATTCAACATCTAAATACCTTAGAAAGCTAACATGTTGTAGAAAAGTGGCTCTTTGGAGATGCAATGTATCTGGACAACCTCTCTGGAGGTTACCTGTAGCTTCATCTTCCTCATCCTAGTCATCGTCCTCATCGTCGGTTTCTGGAATGGATTCTTCATCAGATTCCGTGGGCATGGGGACATGTTTCCTTTGCGCAGCAAGATTGACAATGTGCGTGAATGGGTTTACGATAGAGTGAACCCAGAGCCTGCTAGATGGATTGAAGCCACCAGCGGACTTCCAGTACCCCGTACCATCCTGACTCATGAAATGAGTGTCGTTGAGCAAACAACAAAAGACATGTCCCAAAAAGGTCACTTTGAGGTTTTGTCGGTCACTTCTTCCCAGGATACTCCCCGGACAAACCGCTCTAGTGGGCCGAGTCCTACATTGAGTGAATTTGGATCCTCATCGCAGCGTAAAATTGAACAATGCAAAGATAAAGGCGCTGTTGAAGATCACTGCCGTGATAGCTACAAGTCTATGAGAGGCAGACATAGGAGTGACAGAGAAAGGAGAGGTCAATACAGAAGCGACACAGAAGAAGAGGAAGATGATGATGATGATGATGAAGAAGAAGGTTGCTTTAGCCCGTCTAAAAAGAAAAGCGGCGGAGACATTACACCCACCCCATTACGGCAGTATCCACATGGTATCTTTTGCGGCTGTTCCAGGGAGACGCGCAGGATGACAAAAGATGAAGACAGCGAAGACGACTACAAAGATTTAAATGATGTAAGAGAAGATCTTGAGGCTCTCTCATACAGGTTTTCTTTGCTATCTCTTTATTCGACGAAGCGGAGATGATGAAATTTTCACAGCATCCAACTCCATAGCAACTTTACGAATAAGTGTCATGTTAGACATTCTACAAACTGAAAATTTGACACCTGGAAACATCAAGTGAGTTCACTGGTTACACGGGGTGGTACAATGTCATGTTAGTAACCAGTAGCTGATTTGGATATACGAAAACCAACATGTCTCCTAATCAACTCAGAAAAAAAACTACTATTGGTATTGTGTTTTTTGGGATTGATTGACCACATGTGAGAGGCCGAAATAGCAATACAAACGTGTTACATCTTATGGACGCAAGGCTGAGTTAGGCTTGTTGGAAGAAACCTACTTCTTGACCAAGATTGCACCTGCATCAAACCCGGAATTTGGTTTATGGTTGTAAGCTTGTTACCCTATCAACATCCTCGGGGCCTGTTTAGTCTCATGCACGGTGCTGAATTCATGGTATTCTGACTCTATCTATGATTTTAGTATTGAGTTCTCAGTCATGTTTGGAGTGTTGGACTTGTGCTACTATGTTTGTGCGGCTAAGCTATTAGTTTTATGTCTGTGACGTAGTGATTGCCCATAATTTTGGCAACGTCAATATTGATTTCCCCTATGTGGTTTTCCTGTATGCTATACCAACAAACTTTGGGTCGCCAAGGCATCAGTCCTGGATCTTTGTTTGATATTCTGCGCACTCCGAACATTCGTATCTTGGTATTAAAGCAGCCTGATGCACCCAATCCTCGTCTATACTCAGCTCCTTTCCCAATTTTATAATTTAAACGTACTACAGGATGGCTACCAAGACGACTCTTCTACTGTTTTGCGCTTCTTCTGGACAGCGTGGTTTGCGCAAGTGCTATCCTTTCACTTGTCCGTTTGAGGAACGTCTTCAGCTATACTCAATCCGCCCGTCCGAAGATGACGTGTTGACAGCAAATTTCTGAAGAGGGTTTCGCGTATAAGCTCGTTACATGTCCCTTTCTCTATCTATGAAGCAGGTCTTGCGTCTGATGCAATTACACTGATTATACAATAACGCCAATACCATCGCCGGGACTATAAATCAATCGCGTCGTTTTGAAAAAATCACCTTTCCCTGCCGAAATCATCATTCAATGGCCGGAATTTCTCTCGCCTCTCTCCTCTATCGGTTACTGGGTGGAGCTCTCGGGAAGAAGAAGATTGTTTCGAGCGAAAACCCGACCGAGAAAGTCTATCAGCATTTAGTTGAATATCTGGGGTGCTGGCCCTCGTCGCCCACCGTTTTGTCTGCACGCTCGAATTGGCAAAATCGCCGCTGGTAGGGGTATCGGAGTACAAGCGATGAACAATGCTTGGTGAATCTAACTTTCGAAGATTCAACAATCAATATATATGATCCTCCTACACCTCCTAATGTCGTTGACCGCTAAGCTTGGAAAGCTTGTATATCGATTGCATGTCGAAAGCACTTGAACAGCGACAACCTGGTTGCCGCTATCATACGGATCGCCTGTGACAACGACAGAACATTACTGCAGCAAAGAGCTCTCATTATCGTCACCAAACCCCGCGCACATGACCAGCTTCATGGAGATGTTCCTGCCGCAGTACAGGCACACGAGTGTGCTGCCACGTGGAGGCGTGCGTATGTAAAAGACATGTTGGTCGAGTACCTCTACAAGTACGTGAACGCAACATCATCCTGAGCATCATTAATCACGAGTATTGGGTTTGCAAGTGGAGCTCGATGGGCGACCTCTATGGTGTCACTGACCACGATGCGAGCTCCAGTGTACCCTCGGTCCCTTTTGACCCGGCAAACAAGAAGTATATGTACACCAATTCGATAATTGAGCAGTTCGTGTGCGGACTCACCATCTCTATCGCTGAGGCCGGTGCAAGACTGCCAAATATCTGGGCTCGCTTCATAATGCAGCTCTGATATCATTTGGTTCAACTTCCGAACATTCACCAAAGAGATGTCAGCCCCAATCCGAATATCTGAGTTGAATATGTTTACTTGGAGATGTCACAGGAAGTAGCAAAGACTCGCTTACCAAGATGTGGCTTTGATGTGGAATCATCACATGAAGAAGCTACCAATCCTACCGTCGAGGCCACCAGCACAGTCTATCAGAAGCATATCGTTTTCTGCAGCAGCCATTGTGACAAGCCACGTTAGCATCCGATCTATATAAACCATCGAACAAACCACGCTATATACGATGAGCAGGTTCCCACAGTCATTGACTTTGACTATCTCTTTGCCACCACATACAAAGTCAAGCCACTCAGTTATTATTGTTCCTCGAGACAAAATATACCTAACAACCACCCAAACAACCGGGCAGGACGACTTCCCCCTCTTTCGATCCCGAGTTCCGCCCTGAATTATCCCACCATCTTAGCTCGTTCCTGAAGATATCGATGTCAAGGTATATGATGAAGCAGATGGATGTAGCTTCCAAGAACGCGAAGCTCGCCCCGCTGTCCAAGGATACCTTGATAATGGTTCGAAGACGCAAATGGTGACGAAGCAAGTAAATCGAAGGCCGTGATATGGGAGGCCAATGGCAGTGGCTAAGTGAACTCCACGCGGGGCGCTGGAGAGATAGCGAAGATGAGTAAGGAGATGAGCTTTATTGCGGACGAGATCCAAAAGAGATGGAAGCGCTGGGAACAGCAACGAAAACTGTGATGAAGAAGATGAATGAGGTACTGAGGGCGAGGAATACATTGCTCGACGAGTGGAAAGGGTTGTGGCATCGTAAGCGGCCTCGTTAGTGTGGAAGAATTCGTGATTGTGATTATACTATCTATACACACTTTCGATTGATTAGTAGACTTTGGGTTTCCGGGTGAAGAGATACGTGACGCAAGTGTAAAGTTCATTGGAACAATTGTGCGTACATGTATTATGTATAAGCACACAGGGTGCAACTGGTGATTTTTACCCCCTGGTATGCAACGTATGTGCATGTCACAAGAGGTGAACATCGGAATGAAGAACAGAAGTCAACAGAATATGATGTCATCTTTGAGGTGCATGTAATGAATCGTCTTTTTCACGTCTAGTTCGAACTATATATGCACAAAGGATAAAACCTTCACTCTAGGGCAAGCTCTAAACTGGTGCCATCGTCTTCCAACTAAGTCTTACACATTCATCTCCAAGCATTCGAGATGAAGCAAGCTTACATTGGAGTACCACGGGGCCTGTGCGACACAGCACGGTGCTTCTGTGGGTGTTCCTTGTACCTTTTTATATTGTTAGTCATTATCATCGTAACAATTGCCGAAAAAAAAGAAACTTACTTTGTGACAATCCTCTCAATCGAATCAAGACCCTTCTCCAAAACATCCATGCGTGGGCCGTAGCTCAGTCGGACAAAGTGGTGGCAGGGCGAGTCGAACAAATCCCTACGCCTGCTGGGGTTCAGATCGAAGAAAATACCAGGGACAACAATGACCTTCTCCTCGAGACAGGCCTGGAAGAAGTTCAGACCATCGTTGATACCCTCGGGCAGGTTGGAAAGGTCGAGCCAGAGGTAGAAGGTCGAGTTGGGCATGTAAGGGAACTTGAAGCCGATTTCTTGGAGACGGCCAATGACGTAGTCACGCTTGGTGCGGAAGTGCATTTGCAGAGCGCGCATCTCGTTGCGGACGCGTGGGGGAGAAAGCATCTCAACGGCGGCTTCTTGGAAGGGCACATTGCAACCTCCGTCGAGGTAGGAACCGCATGAGCCAATGGCTTGGATGAACTCCTTGGGTCCAATGACCCACGCTACACGCCATCCGGGAAGACGGAATCGCTTGGTGAGACCGTCAATGATAAGAACATCGTCCTCGTCTACATCCTCAACATTGTCGGCAGCTGAGATGACGGTACCGTCACAGTTGGTGGTGTAGTTGTATCCGCAGTAAAACTCATCCATGATCAAAGTTGCGCGGTCTCGGCAGATATTCTGGATCTGAGCAAGTTCGGGGTTGGTAACCATCTGGCCCGTTGGGTTACGCGGGTTTGATGTGAGAATGACAGAGGTACCACGGGCAATTTCCTCTGCAATCTTGTCGGGGGACATGTGGTACTGGTCAGCCTCTCCTAGAGGAACGGGGATGGCGGCGATGTTTCGGAAAAGCGATAACATCTCATTGTATGCGGTGTAATCTGCGCATGTTAGTCCATGATCTAGTCGTGTGTCCGCATTCTTGACGTACCGGGAATGAAGAAACCCAAGTAGCAGTTGCCCAGCACAGCAGCGATACGGATCAAACCAGCACGTCCACCGGGGACAATGCAGACCTAGAAAAAGTCAGTCGTTGCTGCCAGAAAGACCAATTGAACCAATCTGGACCTACGTTCTCCCATGTGTACTGACTCTTGCGCCATTTGCGGTGGTGCTCGTTGTATAGTGTCGCAACAGCCTCTCTCAGCGGCCTAATACCAGCGGTAGGACCGTACTCTCTGCCATGAGCGCTGATATCCACCTCTCTCGGCCTCTCGAAGCAGCCCTCAATGCTGTCGTCGACCTCAGGTGCACCCTGACCCAGGTTGGCCCATTCCTCTGGATGCTCGAGGAATCCGTGCTTGTATGCTTGTTCCGATGTCCAGACGACACCTGTGGAAGCGCGCGTCGCGTCGAGACCGGCGTGTGGCTTGTGGCCTTCGTGTGACTGGCGGAATTGGCGATGAATTGATGAGCCAAGCTCTGTTGACCGTTAGCAAATTCGCTATATACATATGAACCCCATTGGCAGCCAAGAATAATTAAAGTGAAGAAAAAAAGACGAGACCTGTATCGTATCTTCCGTGGGACATGGCTGCAAATCGTAGTACAGCAGTAGTGAGGGGCAGATTGGAAAAACCAAAAAAAAAAGAGGGACAGCTAAGCTCACACAAGCATGTGGGAAAGCTGGAGGAAAAGAACGGGGACAAAACACTCCAGCAAGCGGATCGAAACGCGCCGATATAGCAATCTCGTAAACCAGATAACCTTCTATCAGAAAAGGGCCCCGATTTTTCTGTTGCTCCACACCGATGTTCGCGTAGTACTTCCGATGCCAGGTGCCGGGCATTCTGAGCCTCCAAAAAATGACGTAGATACCCGACCTAGTCTGCTCAAAGACGGGGGGCAATTAAAGAGAGAATACACATACCGCTCTCTGTAGGGTCCTTTGAGCTCGAAAAGCGGCGTTGGGAAAAGGCTCCCTTCAAGTGACTGACTTTATCTGCTGAGAAAGACATTGTTGTTGGTAGAAAGCTGGCGGAAACACAAGCTTTTGTCTAGCTTCGATGGGAGGGGTATCGCAGATCTAGGTGGAGACAAACCGAGCGACGAAGGATCGCAGGAATAAAGCAGTGATATATAGGGAGAGCCAGAAGGCAATAGAGTAGGCCGTGACGGAGGGAAGCCTTCCGTGAGCAAGCAAAGCCAATGCTTTATCTCCTTTGGGCAGGGACAACTGTTCAACAAAGGCCAAGGAGGGAGGATCGTGGTGAAGGCTTGCCCCCATGGTCGGCCCTTTATAACTCGCCGCCGTTATATGCAGTGCGGGCATCCGCCGTCGTCTCTGCATCCACACATGCTCTTTGGTTGGTAGCTATCCATGCCCCGTGGCAGGAGCTAACAGCTACCCAACCCTAGCCCCAGAACGAAACCCTCGTTACATGGTCGTACATAAAAACACAGGCTCCATACTTCCAATCGCTGACCGCCTTTGACCGCCTGCTTCCCCGGGGATAAAATCTATTCTGGCTATACTACACACACAGACTGACATATCCAGGCTCTGAAAATAGCCCCACTCGTGTCCTGGTCGAACTTGGACCACAACGTGCCACTGAAACCTCCCCCTTCAGCCAGCCAGTATCAATTGCCTCAAGGGGAGCAAATGGGCATGCGGCTGTGACCAACGGGGGGGCGTCTCACCGCTCGCGGCAGTATTCGTGGCTGTGGAGGAGGACGTACATGGGTTTAGTGGCATGGTGGGGCAAAAAAGACACCACACACGATGCTGACCAACGCTTCGGCACGAGGACGTCCGTCTGCGAAAACAGGCCCGCATACGTCTGGACGTACGCTACCACGACAGACCCAAAGATGCATGCACCCCTCGATGCGGGCCATTGGCGTCTTCTCTGCGCCATGCAAGACCCTACATAGTCGTACATACATATGTACCTCCATCTCAGCCCAACCGCTTGCTTGCTCTCCATCTCCCCCCCCCCACCCCAGCCTTAGTTCACCTTCCCGTCCTTTTTGCCCTTGCAGCCAAACTACTTTGCCCTCTACACCATGTCCCCGTAGCCATATCCGTATCTTGTCCCTCCAATTGCCCCAGCCTCCGACCACACCTCGCTACGTGCATCGTATTCCCTCATGGCCCCCTTTGCCGATCTCCGCGAAACGCGCGGCCGTATCACCCTTCCCCCTCCTGCAGCCCCCTCTACCCCAAAATGCCTCAATCTCATCTCATCTCAGAAACTCTGGTATAACTAACCATATTAATTTCTTTTGTTTTAAGTCGCCTTGTTTTTCTTTTTCTTTTTAACAGTGACTATATGCAGCCATTCCCGATTCCACCCGCCGCTTACCACCCTTTTTTTTTAACACTCAGGCTTTTGCTTTTGGCTATGTACATATGTGATAGGGCCACCTTACATGATATATGCCTGAAGTTTTATTTTTCTTTCTCGGCGAAAAGGCTTGTTGTGACGCCTGAGAAAAGTTAGAGGAGATGTATATATATAAAGAGGAAATGAATGTCTTTGTGACGTGGTACAGGTGGTGTCGTGGATCGTGTATATGGATATATCCGCACTGCATATCTGCCTCCTTCGTCTGCCTTCAACCATGTATGTTCCTGTGACACGACCGAAGTCTGGAACAGGACAAGCACATGATGCTTTCAAGTTCAAGAGAAGGCTATTATTTTATTTGCCTTCTCAGCATGGACTTCCTATGCTACCTTGATAATGCATCTTTACATGACTTTAGAGCGACAGTAACATGAACCGGTTAGCAATTGATACGCCTGAACATCATCCAAAATCACCAAGAATATACACGCAATCTTTATGAGATTGATACAGTCTTTCCTAATCCTACATACACACAACCTATATATATAAGCAGTGGCCTAAGACAAACGAAAAAAAAAACACCGCAAAACCAAACAGTGAACGCAAAGACAGACTACTCTACAGGTTCCTCCTCCAACAATACCTTAAAGCTAAAAGGCTGGAAAGGCACACCGTCACCAATGAAATGCTTGCTCATGGCCTCCACCCAGTGCAGACGCAGAGAGTGCAACATGGCGCTCGTACCCTCCATGACACACAACACTGCCACTGTGAGCGCGAACCAGAAGTAGAAGACAAACACCATGACAAAAGCACCCGCAACGCCTGTAAAGGCAAACGCGTTCTTCATCGTCATTTCCCAGAGCACAATAGAGAGACGTTGATGGGCAAGAGACAGAGCCCAGAGACGGAGGTAAGACGCAGTGTGCGAAACGCAGTTGAGACAGAATTCTAGTTTCCCAATGTCAGTAAACAGGTTCCTTTTACTCAAGAGACGTTTTTGGACTTACCAATCGTGTGAATGACCTGGTGGATCATGACTTCGCTGAATTCGAACTCCTCATGTTCCTCGCCGTGACCAATGTCTTGCGTAATCATAGCAATGCCGTCATCATCATCTCCAAAACTCTCGCGGCCACCGTTCAGAGGACGGCCATCTTCCTCATCATCGTCGTCGTCCAAAGCGCTCACGCGAGTGCTCTCACCAATGCCACGGTAACCCAGTGCGCGTGCGCGGTTGTGCTCATAGCGAAGCCAGAAAGGCTTGAGGAACAACATGACAGGGACGCAGGCAAGAGCCATCAGCAGTAGAACGACTTGAAGGAAAGCCTGACCAGGGTAGAGTGGCTTGGTACCAGCCTCAAGCGTACCAGGGCTCAGGAACATGTAAATCAACATGTTCAGCAAACTGGGCGGGCTTTCACCACGCGCATTCCAGTCGATGCACCACTTGTATACGATCGTAAAGGCCAGGTAACCAAAGATGGACTGGAAGAAGATCATACCAGGGACAAAGTTGCCCCAGATGTCAATCTTGGACTTGAAGTAGCGTGCGTTGACGAGCGACCACATGAGCGAGAATGTCATGTGGCACCAACCAAGCAAGATACTGAGCTTCATCTTATAACTGTTGGAGAACAGCAAGTCGTTCTCGGTATCGTGCCAGCGGTAGTCCAGACCAAATGGGTACGTGTAACCCTCAACACGAGATGCTGTTGGGCCCTTGCCGTCGTTGTCCCATACCCACATGGACTTGAACCAGGGCAGGCCAAGGGAGAATGCATCGCAATAGAGGAGACCAGTGTAGATGGAGAAAATACCCATCATGAAGACAATATATCGACCGTAAAACATCATAGAGAACAGCTCGTCAAGCTTGCTGCGCTCAAGTCGCTTTTCATAGTGGATCATAGCGAGAGCTGCGAGAGTAAGGATAACACCATGTCCGGCGTCACCAAACATGACGGCAAACATGAATGGGAAAGTGACAACGGCGGGCAGCGCCGGATTGACTTCGCGGTACTTGATGGTTCCGTAAGCATCAATAATGGTCTGGAAGCCAAGAGTAAATCTGTTTGACTTGAAATACGTTGGTGGCGTTTTAGATGTCTTGATTTGGTTGACGATGGTCGGTACCGAGAGTCCGGCGCGCTCGTTGACATCTGACAAGGTTGACTTGATCAGTCCAAGCGAATTGGTAGGTGCCCAGGCCTCTGCGATGAGCGTCTTGCGTTGGTGGTCGTATGAAAACCTGTTCAGCGTCTCGTACGTAGCCTTCTCTTTCTTAATGACAACCATCCATGCCGCGAGATTGCGTCCAATCGCAGTCAACTCAGCATCCAATGTAGACTTTGTGTTCTTCAGAACACTGGCGAGGTCACTCAAGCGAGTGTTCACTTCGCGGATCTGATCACGACGCAGCTCGCTGTTCTCATCCACACTGTACAGGTCGGCACCGAGTGACTCCGAAATCTTACGGATCTTTGCGATGATTTCCTTGCCATGGGCAAAGATGATGAAGACATTCTTGCTGGTCTCCTCATTGGTCTCGGGGTTGATGATGGGTTCGGGGATCTCCGACTGGTTCATGTAAAGGTTGCCGCGAAGGGTACGCCACAGGATGCGTTCAAACGCGGCAATACGTTCGCGGGGAATGACACCGGCGACGAAACCGATATTCATGACGGTGAAGGAGCGCTCTGCACCCGACTCGCCCTGTCCGTTCTGCTCAACATCCTGGAGTAGTGGCGCGTCATCATCATCAACAGATTGCCTGATTTCCTCGGTTTGGCCGCGCGCTCGATCGAAGAAGCCGCCAGCCTCTCTCAGCACCCAACGCCACTCTGTAAGCTCCACTTCGCGTTTCTTCAGTGTCTCGTAACTCTCATTTAGCGATGAGATCCTCTGCTCCAAGCTCTGGCTCTTGTCCGCGAGTTCGTCGATTTCCGAGGCCGAGGGGGCCGTGAAGGGGTTGTTGAAGTCGTAGATGGAGCGCATTGGAATATTGGATTTCTCCATCTGGCTACGGAAGTATCGAAGCTGTCGCTCTACATTGTCGAGGCGGCGAATCTCCTGGGTGAAGGTGCGCTGAAAAGCTGTCGTCTCGGAGTTGAGCTGTCACCCCATGTCAGCTCCATATTCCATCGCATCCATCCGTGAAGTACACCAGAAGCTGCAGAACACGTCCAAGGATACTTACATCTCTAAAATCCATGACTCCAAGCTCTCCAAGGGCCGAGACGACCTCACGACCGATCTCGTTGGCGATGTAGAGCTGGGTCAGGGACATGTCCGCTGAGCGGAACATGGTGTCCTTAGTGGGCGCCATGATGGCGGCTCGAGAGACAAGACTTCGAGAAGGGGTGCTTGTCTCTGGGGTTGATGGGTGGACGCGATATGCAAGATGGTGGTTGATGAAGAGCTGCCTCGGACGCCTGCGATGATGCGGCGAACCAGGTGCTTAGCGCCTTGCTGCGCGCCAAGCCTCACCATTGATGTCACTTGCTTTTTTGGACTATGCGCCTCACGTGTTTCACTCCCGATCAACCAACGTCACGGTCCAGTGCATTGCGTGTCCCTGCAGATGTGTGTCTATGAGCTATTTTCAATTGATTTAGATAAAATTCTCATGCAGAAAGCAAATCCCGCAAAGACGTGTGCCTACTTCCATCCTCCGATACTTCGATACAACGCTATATAATAACATTATACATAGCTAACAAGCCAGTACAAAGCACGCCGATGAATGAAACAGTCAGGAATCAAAACGAGGCTTGATTATGACATTGGAGAAGCATTCCAAAAGAACGAAAGCCACCCTGCAACGCGAACGACAAAACGCACGACGCAGAACACCATGCATACATAAGAAAGTCATTTCTTGTAAGTGGAAGATTTTGAGCCGCGAAAAAAATGAAAGCAAGATGTCTGAAGCATGAATAGAAATGCGAGGAGGCGAAAAGACGAAGAAAGAAAGAAAAACCCAGGTTCTGCCTCCCAACAAGTATGATATTGAGTTTTGAAAGCCGCTCGCTGTCGTAAAGAGGGGATAACTAAGATGCACTGTGAAAACGTACTTCGTGCAGAAAATACCAGGTATAGTAACCAAAATTCAGATACGCCGTGCTCGATTGCAAAGAAGAGAATTGGATGATGGTAGTAAGCAGCCAGTACAATGCAGGACAATGGGCCCCAGTAGACGCAGGGGAGAGGAGGAGGAGATGATCGTCTATTGTTGGGGATAGTAACCCGCTGGCTGCATTTGCTGCGGGTAGTAGTAGGTACCATCAGGCCCTGGCGTCATCATACCGCCCATGCCTGGAACTGCATAATTGGGTTGGGCATAGGTTTCCGCTGGCGGAGCTGCATAGAGTTGAGTGGAGTCTACGTAGTAGGTCATACCGTTGGACTCATAAGCGACCATGTTTGGTTGGCCCGCGGGAGCCGGAGGAGCAGCAACAGGAGGAGCAGACACAGGCATAACGTAGCCCGGCTGCTGTGCGGCAGGAACGAACATGGGTACCATGCCCGCTGGCGCCATGTATTGTGGTTGAGCACCATTTTGTGGATAGTAATAGCCTTGTGGGACAAAAGCTTGCGGCTGAAAGCCAGGCTGGGCATAAGGCTGGAACGCTGGAGCGTGAATAGCCCGTTCTGGGATGTTGTTGAGTGGAGTGCCCGTTGACACTTGGCTCGGATAAGATGGATGACGTCCATGCTGATAGAATGACTGATCAGGGGCAGGGGCAGGGGCAGCTCCGTTGATATGCGCGGGTACTTGTTGATGGAACGGCTGCTGTTCTTGCTGTTGTGGAGGGTTGAAACTCAGCGACGCTGGTGACTCGATTCCAGCAACAGATACCGTCTTTTGGGGACGTGGCTGGTGCATAGGGAGCTGGCCCTGCCAATTTTCTCGGAAAGCTGGTTTCTGTGGAAGTGGGTAAGGAGGCTGGACAGCGCCATTTGTAGGCGAGACCATTGAGGGCCCATTTGGCATCCTAGGTCCTCCAGGCGGAAGACGTACCACCGGACGACTAGGGTCGACGAACCCGCCATTGCGTGACATGATGGAGCCAGCAGGAGAGACCAAGTTTTCACGACCAATCTCACGTGCAATGGACGACCGCCTGCTCATGGCTACGCTAGGAGAGTAGACACTGCCTCCGTAGGCGCTCGTACGCCTGCTTGAGAAGCCTCCGCCAAAGGACCCAAATCGGCCACGTCCCCGACCGAAGCCTTGCTGATTGGGTCGGAGTGCCCGGGGAATGAAGATGAAAGACCGCTCGACCGTCGGGAATATGTAGCGTGGTGGAGCAGGAGGAAGTGATATACGGACTGGTTTGTCGCGACGCAGCGGTGGTCTGTGGTTCGGGAGGCGAGTGTGTTGTTTGATAGGAACGTTTTGAAATTGTATAGGGTTCTTCATGTTCGGCAAGAACACCCGGACCATGGCATTGTGTGTGTGAACCGTGGTAGAGAAATTGCGGGCTTGAGAAGGCTTCTGGTTGGAACCCGGAGGTACTCGTGAAGCGAAGATTGGTGCGTTGGATGGATGCTGCTGCTGCTGCTGAGAAGCGGCTGAAGGCGGGCCAGGCTGGTCGAGGGAGCCCGGTGCATTGACGGTCTCGTGGAGATCATGCTGCCAGGGCGAGTCGGTAGCCTCTGGTGGCTGTGGCCTCATGCTGTGATATATATCAGTATCGTATCCAAACTTCCTTGTCCATGCCTGCACGTACTTTGCTGGAGAGAAAGGACCTCCAATGGGCGCACCCCGCCCACGCCCACGGCCCGCAGGCCTGAAACCATTCTGACCAGGTGCATGGCGCTGATCGTGCATGAAGAAGGCCCCGCGATTGGGGATAAAAGCGGGATCCGAATCGCGTTTTTTCTTGTATTCCTCGTGTTCCCGCCGCCGGCGCTCTGCCAGCGTCTCTGTCCGCGAAGAAGCTACACCGACAGCTGGTGCTGCCTCCGCAACCGGTGTGCCAGACTCGAAATCGACCTCCTCGGCTTCTTTTCCATCTTCGCCAATCTGGAGCCCTTTCATCATGATTTCCGTCTCCTTGAGCGTTGAGAAAGCGACATCTGAACGAGCAATCGGAGGAGAGGGTTGCCGTTGAGTGGCATTCTGTCGAGACTTTGCATCACGCGAGCCATTTGATTTGCGCTTTGGCTTTCCTTGGGTGAGTGATGGTGCACTATCGACCTCACTAAGGTCGCTATTGTCTGCATCGGCGTCTTCGTCAACATCGCTGAGCAGCGAGGCGTCACTCTGGGAGTCGTCGGCCAAGGTCGCCACCGACTGGCTCTCATCCTCGTCATCTGTTCGCCTGCGACGCGCAATGTTGTTGGTTCTCTTGCGTGCAGGTGCCATGATTGCGGGGGGTCTGGATAGTGGCGGAGGTTGAGGGCGCGATGGAGTCGGCGTGGGGTGGTCCTAGGTCGGCTCGTGAACGGCGAAGTGATGAGTCGGCTGCGGGAGGCGTCCGGAAGATGATCCGGCTGCGTAGAAAGCGCCGAGGATGCAAACCGGGCAGGTGCAGCGATTGCGGTCGTGATGGAGCGGGATTGAGTGTTTGGGTGAGGGCTGGGATGGTTCGGTGGGTGATGTCTGATGCCTGAGAAAATGCCTATGACGGAGCTTGCCGTGCGGGAACGACTGGTCGCGGAACCGGTTGATGCGCGCTACTCCACATCGACAACACAGCGCCTGGGACAAGGGCAGGTCGTCAACAGCAGTCGCCTAATCTGTTTACAACACAACCACCAGATATTGTGTCACGGTGAAGCCATCAGGCTGTCCTGCCAAGAAGGCTATTGCTTTTGCTCCGTGGAGGCTTCTGTATGGCCGGAGCTTGGCCGTGACCGGATCTTGTCCAGCCCGCCTTGCACGCATCATCCATACCGCGCCATCACTGGTCATTTACACATATATGGATACATAGATGAACATTTTTTTAATACTCACTACCTACGCAGATCGTATAGACCACTCCTAACATATATCCAGTCCGGACCCTGTCCAGCGCCGCTCAAATGCTACCCACTGAATGCTATGACAAACGCCTGTAAATGCCTCGAGTCCTGCAAAAGTGGACAGCTCCATCGCCCGGGGTATGCATGCAAATGGTCGAATCGTGATGAAAACAAAAACATAAAAAGTGAAGGAAACACTCCTATTATACAAGCCCACCTTCTGCCCACGAAATGACTCGGCAACCCCATGCTGAAGATGTAGTGGACAATCATAGGAAAACAGTATTTGTTCGAATAAAAAAAGGAAAATCATTGGTTCATGTCGTGGATGTAGGTGCAGTTGTCACCCTTGTTGCATTGGCCCTTCTGGAAAAATTTACATGCCAGGACCTTGTGAGGTTTGTGGTCTCCTCGGTTTTTAGGCCGCTTCCCTTGGTTGCGGTCGTTGTTGCCATTGCTCTCATCACGCTGCCGCTTAGTTCCAGCGTTGGTTTGCTGGTTGTATTGAGCTTGTGTTTGAGGTTGATATTGAGCAGGGTCTGGCATCGACTGAGACCATGCAGCCGCATCAGGTTGCTGGGGCTGGGAGGGAAACGGAAACGGAAACGGAGGGAATCCAGTTGGCAGTGGAGGAGGAGGCGGAAGAGCGCCCCCAGTCGCTGCCTGCATGTTGGCAAGTAGGGTAGCAATATCAAGAGGCATGCTAGGTTGCTGTGGTGGGTTCTGCATAGGAAATGATGCAGGCTGAGGAACAGGAGGAGGAGGCTGGCCGTTACTGAGGGAGTTGAGTAGATTTTGAAGATTGGTAGCGTCCAATGGAGGAGGACCTGTGGAGGCAGGTGGCGGCGGCGTGTACGTGTTTTCAACCGGAGCTGTCGGGGTCGAGGACATGACCGGAGGCTGACTGGTAGCCGACAACTGTTTGATGATATTTTCCAACTGACTAAAGTCTGGTACAGCTGCAGGTGCCGGTGGTTGGGGGCATTTCCTTAGTACTGCTTCGGGCGGTGGTCCGAAGTTGACAACAGCAGAAGTAGATGGTTCTTCTTGAGCTTGCTCGACAGGCTCCTTTGGAGACGGTGGAATGTCATCGTGGCTAGAATAGTAGACCATCAATGTAGCATTCTCACGCTGCATGTTAGCTTCCTTCTCAGGGCAAGACGGTTGCTGGAACCCCCCTCCATAGGGTGCATAGTTTCGCTGGCGCTCGTCGAGGTGTACAACACTGAAGTCGATCTCGGATGGTGGCGCCCAGGATCTCTGTTCGCCGTCCAAGTCCTCGTCATCATCGTCAAGGTCAAGTTCTTTGTGCTGCTTGAACATGTGGCCCTCTCCGCTAAGGTCTCCAGCATCCCGCACAAGGTGGTGTTCTTTGTGATTCATCTCTTCATCATCGGCCTCGTGATCAAAGTACTTGATCTCTACCAATGACGTATCGGGACGCCAGGCTACACGTAGATGTCGGCGAGACTCCTTGCGTAGCCGTTTGGCCTTTTCCTCTTCGGTTTCCGCTGGTACAGGTTTCTCGGATTTCGTAGGGGCCACTTCCTGTTCCTTGGGTTTCTGGAGTGAGGCCATTGTCTGGGCAAATGAGAAGGAGGGCTTTGCCGCGGGTGTTGCCACAGCCTTCTTCTCCTTCGTCGACGTGGCACCGGCTTTGGCCGATGCAGTGCCCTTTGCTGCAGTAGCCGAAGCTGGTGCTGTCTTCTTGCTAGCTGCATTGAGAGAGGCAAAAATGCCCGATGGCTTATTGGTGACTTGGCTAACGCGCGTTTTAACAGGCGCTGGTGCCGATGTCGTCTTCTCGCCAGGACGCTTCTGCGTGGCAACAGCCGCAGTAGCAGCAGTTGCCTTGGAGCCCAGCGTCGTTGAAGCAGTGGTCTTGGACGTGATGACGGCAGCGTCAGAGGCTTTTGGTTTTTTCAAAGTTGTCTCATTTGTTGGGCGACTGGCAGCGTCAGACGCCGGCCGTTTAACACCTTTGGCATCCCCTGCTTCCGCCTTTGGTTGGGGACTTTCCTTGGCCTTCTTGGAGTTGGCCGTAGCACTATCCATCACTTGCTGAATGAAAGTCTTATGCTTTTCATTTGCGTGTTTCTTCATGGACGTTAGGGCTTTGATCAGCTTAGTCTCTTCGAGGAGTTCAGAAGTCAGTGTACCGCATCGCGAGAGTACCTCGTAGATAACGGCAGACAATGGCCCATCGTAGTCTTTGCTATGGAATCGGTTCGCCAAAAACTGGTAGCACAGATACAAGAACGGCTTGATCTGCCCCAGCTGGTAGAGCACATCAGGATGCGCAGATTGCAGAGCAGCCTCAAGAGCAGACTTGAGCAGGTCACGTTGACTCGTGACTCGACTCTTGAGTACTGGCAGCTCACCTGTCTTCTTTTGTTCCTCAGCTTCCGACACAGCTTTACTGTCAGCCCGCCACCGTTTCTGAATAGTGTTGAGCACCTCCCAAACCTCACGCATACTAATCTTAATCTTCTCAGAGCTTGGTGAAGATGTGGAAGGGTGCCATGTGGCTTTGACAACATCATAGCGAACAGCTGCATCAGGATCCTCTGGCCGCGAAGCCGGGATTGGCATCTCCTCCTCTTCCTCGTCAGAGGAATCGGTCTCATAATCGGATGAATCCGAGGAACTACCGTTGTCACTAACTTCCTTCTTCAATTCTGTTTGTCTCTTTGCAGTGGAAAGAGCTTTTGTTTGTGACTTGGACGCGAGCTGTTTGGCACGGAGCTTTTTGCTATCCGCGCCGGCTTTCTTGAGGTCCTTGAGGGAATTGCGAGCAACATAGACTGGGAGAGCGGCTATAACGACGTCAGAAGATGCTTCTCGGCACACCATTATCGCTCTTGAATGCTTACTTCTATTTGTTGCCAGATGAAAGAACTCAGTGCCCAGAGTCACAAATTTATTTAGTGGAGTAGAATTTGTAGCTTTTGCCAAAGCAGCCTGATCAATGACATAGAGACCACCTGATTTCCTACCCTTTGGAATTTCAAAACCAGGAATAGGCACCGGCTTCGCAAATGAGACGGGTGCAGCACGTTGCGGGGTAAATGTCTCCGCAGTGGTCTTGGGTAACTACATCATGTTAGTTTTTGGTTTGCTATGAATTGTTTGGTGAGCTTACTTGATAAGAGGATGCTGGGGGAGGGCGACTATGTTGAAGTGAACCAACGTCATGCTGTAGAGCCTGCGGTTGCACAGTACCAACATGGCTCTGAGGGGTCACAGTACGCATTGGCATCTGGTAGGGTGATTGTTGTTGCTGGCGGAGAGTATTAGGGTCCATTCCCAGTGATGGGTCGACGTTTGAGGGCTGGCCATAATTGGGTAGTGGACCTTGGTGGTTGAATTGGCCGTATTGGTAAGGCGACTCTGTGCGCATAGCATGGCTCTGGCCACCATATGATTGGCCGATGGCATGGTAGGGTTGCTGCTGTTGATGTTGCTGCTGCTGAGGTTGAGGTTGAATTTGAGGTTGCTGCTGCTGTTGCTGTTGAGGTTGTTGTTGTGGTTGTGGTTGTTGCTGCTGTTGTTGTTGTTGATGTTGCTGTTGTGGCGGCGGTGCATATGGACTATGATGCCAGTTCTGTCCAGAGGCAGCTGGTGGCAGCGAGGAATGCTGATGAAGCTGATTGTCCCATGAGGGAGTACCATAACGGTCCATAGAAGAAAAGAGATGCTGGTGGTGGTATGGTGGCTCAGCGTAGACATTGTGGCCTTGCAGCGGGCCTTGGTCAGTTGGCACGTGATTAGAAGCCATGATGTGTGGCTTGTCTTGTTTGAGGGTAGAAGGGGAGTGTCTTGGCTAGTGGGTTGTGTCAGCAGTGGCATGCAGGGCTATGATTGGCTGGAGACGCACAATGTGGCTGGGAAGAGCCAAGGAGATTAATTAGGCGACGCTGCAGAAAGCACTAAGCGCTAACAAGACTGGCGCAGAGTCACGAGGGTAAAAGGAAGCCGATTCGGGGTAAGGTAAAGCGAAAAGAAAGGTCGATAAAAGCACCGGTTTGGGCGGTAGCGTGGTAGTGCTGTGTCCGTCGGCGTGCAGCGCCTCCAGGTTTTGCTGTCTGTCTGTTGGAGGGCGGGTTGTGGCAACAGGGCAGCCCGCCGTCTCTCACAACGCAGTGCTTGCTTGCTTGTGTGCTGACCGCCGCCCGCGATGCCGTGTCCCCCAGTCCACGAAGCGTACGTAGATTTGGTTTTTATGGAGTTGGCACTTTGCCTCGCGTATTATGCGATGAGGAGCACACTTGCTGATGCGTCACTTGACGTATGGCACGCGTGCACGCAACCAGACCACACTACACGCGGCGGATGAGGCCTGTCTGACGCGCCCCCTGTTCTGTTGCCAACGAAGAGCTGTGGGCCGCCTCGCGCAAGAGCTTAGCCAGAATCTCTCTCTCTGTGTCTCCCTGTGATGCGAAGCCTGTCGAGTCCAAAGAACGGAGCTGGATTAGTAGCAGAAACCGAAGATGATGGTCACTCTGCCTGCCCTCCACAACCGCAAGCCTGTCTCCCGACAAACGTCGCTGCCAGCTAGAGTGCACACTTCCCCCAAAGCAAGGACTCGAAAATAGAATCTAGCCTTAGAATCAGATGCCCTTATTAGGTGGGCGAGAGTTCACTGAGAAGTAGCATGAGGATCAAGACGGAAGAAGGGGGGTGGGTTTGTTGTGGGCGAGGTGAGTTGAAGAGCGACGGAGCGCCGCGAAGGGGCGAGCTCGTTTTGAGAGCCCGCCTGCTCGCCAAGTAGCGCGTCGCGCTAGTCCCAGGCGGGGCACCCAGCCTGGAAGCTGCTGCATCACCAAACTCACATCTCCCGCCCGCAACACTCGCCCAGGCAATCGCGCCCTCTTCGTCTTTTGCATTTTTCGCCTTGCTGCGCTGCCTGCTTTGTCTTGCCCGCTGCGCGCTTCACCAGATACCACGGTTTCCCCCTGCCTTTCGGCGCATGCCCAGGACCTGACACTCGGCGGGCGCCACGACACATTTACATACCATGGCCATCTCACTGCGGGACCGACAGATAGGCACGTCTTGCTCGCCCATCCTCGCCAGCACCCACTAACACAAAGACCACAGCGTCAATTAAACGCCTGCTCAACCTAAACCCTCCTACCGACGGCGATGCTACCCAAGACGAGTCAAATGAGCCCACCAATCCAGACATAGCATGGCGTAAGTCGCAACGTCATAGCGTGCTATATACACTGCAAGAGAAGAGTGCTTAGATTGCCGTCGAAATAGGTGTGTTGGTCTACGACGATGCCGCCAAGGCTGTCGTCAGTTCGGTGCTGCGCGTCAACGACTTGAGGGCCGCTGGGGTATGAACCGACTCTCCACAAGGCTACCATGGCATACTGAAGATTGCGCAGGTCACTGTGCACTTGAATCTCAAGTCGCGGCGCAGTCCCATCCCCGCGCCTGGAATCGTAAGCTCGTTCCTCTGCACACAATGCCTTCCACGCTCTCCATAGGCATGTATCTGACCACCTTTGCCAGTATCTTATGGCCCCGACCGCGGAGAACTTATCCATGGTCACCAAAGACTTGAACGAGGGCTTGTACACTCCCGCATACGTCAACTTCCTATCCAGCGTTCCCCGTGCCTTGTTAGAATCATGGGGCGCCGAACTAGCCACCATGCCAGAAGCTGCGAGTAACCTGGCGCAAATATACGATCAGTATGGGATGCGGAATGACTTCACTCCACAAGCACTGACTTGGGCAAAGATATCTAAATTTTGTGACACTGGGCCATGATCAGTTCAGGTACGGCTTTGGCTCTTGCAACGTCTGCACTATTCCCACTCACACCACCTCAGTCTCAACATTGACCAGTCTTACTACCGCCTGAACTCGTCCCGCACAGGGGATGCAGAGCTTGATGAGCACATGGACCGCATCGTCTCAGGCCTGTTTTCCGTCGTTGCTACTATGGCGGTCGTCCCAATCATAAGAGCTCCTAGAGGCGGTGCTGCCGAGGTCATAGCAGCCAAGCTTGACCGAAAGTTACGAGATCATGTACTCAACAACAAGGAGAACCTGTTTGCGTCATCAACAGCCTCTCGTCCGTTGCTCGTCATCGTAGACCGAAACGCCGATCTCAATCCAATGTTCAGTCACAGTTGGATATACCGTACGCTATTATCCTCTTGCATGCAAAGATCAGAGCTGACAGTGTGTAGAGAGTCTTGTGTATGATGTGTGCAACTTCCATCTGAACAAGATCGAAGTGACTGTTCCAAAAGACAAGAACAACCCAGAGAGCGGCACCAAAAAGCAGAGTTACGATTTAGCAGCGACAGACTACGTAGGTTTTCCCATGATTGGTTATACGTTGAGCAAAAAGCTGATTTTTTCCTTGATGTAGTTCTGGAATCGCAATGCTTCACAGCCATTCCCAAATGTCGCAGAAGAAGTAACAAACGAGTGGACAAAATATTCAGAGGATGCTGATGCTTTGACCAAGAAGACGGGTTCATCGTCGTTGGACGACCTTTCAGGGGAAAGCAATCAATTTGCAGCACATCTCAAAGGCGCAATCTCCCTACTACCCGAACTTCGAGAAAGGAAGACTACCATTGAAGCTCACATGTCGATTCTCGAAGCTGTCATGGAAGGTATCAAGGACCGCAAACTTGACGAGTTCTTCCAATTAGAAGAGGAGATTGACAAGCAGACCAAAACCTCGATAATGGAGGTAATTAAAGACCCAGCCAAGGGCAAGGATCCCATGGACAAATTCAGGTTCTTCTTACAGGTACGAGCTGCATGTACAAAGGAAGGAGGTTGTGCTGACGTGTAATCATTCTAGTGGTACCTAACTACTGAACAAGAGATATCGCGCACCGAACTGGAAGGATTTGAGAACGCTCTCAAGGCTGCCGGTGTGGACACAGTAGCTCTGGCGTATATTAAAACAGTGCGCCAAATCACACAGATGAGCAATCTCTCATCTACAGCTTCTTCGCAACCCTCGCAACCATCCTCACAACTATTCGGTGGATTCACCAGTCTTTCATCAAGGGTAACAGACAGGTTCAAGGAAGCTGGCTTGGGTGCCAATTTCGAAGGTGTACTTTCGGGTATCAAGTCGTATCTGCCCGCTAACCAAGATCTTACAATCACCAAGATCACCGAGTCTCTGATGGACCCTCAAAACGCTACCACCAGCGCACTCAACAAGACTGAGAACTATCTTTACTTTGATCCTCGATCGGCCAACGCCCGAGGCACCATACCTCCAGCATCTCGAAATCAGCAAAGCAGCGTCGGACGTGGTATTGATGCAACATTTGGACAGAGGCGACAAGGCTTTTCCGAAGCAATTGTCTTTCCTGTTGGTGGCGGTAGCATGGATGAAGAGACCAACATCCAGGCGTGGGCGAAGCGGACGAGTGCCGCAGCTGGTACTGGTCCAAAGCGAAGAATCGTATACGGCAGTACAAAGCTGTATTCGCCAAGGGAGTTTATCGAGCAGGAGCTAGTACCTCTCGGAAAAGAGAGCACGTAGTAAAAGTTTGTCCATGACTTAACAGCAGGCATAGAAGTGGAAGGATTGAGGGCACGAGCAAGCGTCTTGACCATGGCATAATCCACAAAGCATTGGCACCTGCGCGTATTGACAAATACTGTACCTTGTTCTCCGCGTGACATGATACCTGTTATTATTATTATTATTGCTTTTTCCTTCTCTGATACTTCTCTTCCTTCTTCCATGGTTTCTTGGCGATGCTCATATCATAACCAGGGGGGGATATACACGCAGCAAAAAAACCTCTTGCATCATGCAACAAAGGATCGGAAAAGACAAGACCCTTTACCCTTCCCTTCTCCCCTAACCCTACCTACCCCCTTGCCCTTGTCTTTCACATCCCGTCCACCCACGTGCTTCCTCGCACCGTGCCGCAGAAGCCGAAAGCGAGCCCAGCCACGCCATGCCGTGCCCATCTCACGTCGCCGAACAGCGTGGGGCAAAAAGCAAAAAAAATAGATAGAGAGTCATCGAGCGTCATTGTTGTTATCGTTGTCATCATCATCGTTGGAATGTGTATGTGTATGTGTCTTGGCTCTACGTACTTGCGTACCATGTACGTCTTTCACTTTTTTTCTCCTCCACTTTTTTCACTGGTTTGAGAAACTTACATACATAGATTGGTAGTTAGAGTATACTATAATATAACACATACGATACGCACATATCTGTATGAATTTCCACATATGTGTCTGGTAAGTATTCATGCCCGACGACGCGAATCCGAGTCGTGAAGTCGTACAGATGGGGGAAAAGAAAATACGTATGTATGTGTGTATGTATGTATGTACGTACGAGAGAAAAGACGGGTGGTGAGTAGTGGACGGACGGGCGATCAAACGCAGCTTGCTGCAAGGGCACACATGGTGGTGATTAAATCGAGCGACGTGCAGATGGAGATAGTCGCTAGGTAGGCCCACACACGCACACACCAACGCAACGCCCACGCAAACGTAACGCATGCTCGATGCGTGAAGATAATTTTTTTTCTTTCCTTTTGCGGCGCTGAGACATGTTGCTGATAGATTAAATCTGCACGTGTGTGTATGGATGCAGGTTGAGTGGAGGGGGAGCGGGGCAGGAGCGTTTCAGAAGCTTCTGTGGGGTTGTGTTGTTTGCTTTTTTGGATGCTTCGATCGCGTGCGTGTATATATTGGAAGGGTTGGGATCCTGGGGGGAGCTGTGGTGTTGCTGTATGGTGATTGGTGATGGGGGAGGAGCATGTGAGGTAAGTCGTGCATACTGGGCTTTGGGAAGAATGACTCGGGTGAATGGGTGATGGTGGTG
>JAWDHC010000227.1:0-51871 GCA_036172615.1 Curvularia verruculosa
TAATATTAAAAAGAGCAAGTTGGAAATCTGATTGATTATAGGATATTTGAGACCTACGTGGTTGAGATATTACGCGTTGTTGCGTTAACGTTGACGCGCTGGTGAGGAGGTGCTCGCTCGCTTGGGGTGCTCGCTCGCTTGTGAACCACGTTATAGTATATTATTAATTTTTAACGCGTTAGGATTTAAAATTAAAAAAGTAAGTTATAGATCTAATTTAGTATAGAAAGTTCAGATAGTACGTTATTAAGATATTACGTAATAACGCCTTAAAGTCAACGCGCTTGTGTAAAGCGGCGCGCTCGCTTGGGTGGCGCGCTCGCTTGTGAACCACGTTAGTATTAATAGTATCTATATAAATATAATATCTATATCATATTTAAACTTATGATTTAAAATAATACATTAAGCTATATGAGCTAGATACTTAATATTTTACACAAAATGAAGTCATAATTATTTTTGATTTATAGTATAATAATATATAATTAGAGTAATGGTACACTTCTTATTAGCTAGAAAGATAATTATATATGATTAATAATAAAATAATATACAATTATCTTTAATTAGTCTTTTAGTTAACTGATTGTCTGTAATTAGTTACGTGATATACGGCGTAGTTAAGAAGGATTCTGGTGGCTGTGGCGTAGCGCTTCCTATGTCGCATCGTCGAAACTGATTACTACCTTGTAGGTTGTGAGCTGTTTCGCTTATTCGTAACACCTAATCCCTACCTATTTGCCAGCTTACTCAAGATATAGACCCCTGTCAATTCTAAATTAAGGTGGGATTCTGAGCTAGCAATTTCCTCAGGAACCCACTCGCTTGTGAACCACATTATAAGAACTCCGTTGTTATATATATGTTAAAACCCTAGTAACACGTTAATCATTCGCTTCGAGGACTGATTCGCTTCTAAACCTTGTTAGTGTTTTCAATAAAATCTATACCTAACTAGAGCTATTTCAATAATTATCTTATATCTTATTTAGTATTTATTTTCTCTAATTCATTCATTAACTGATCTCTGGGCATGGTTAGTTGGCGTTGATTAGTTACTACTATTCATCTAGTGCTCCACTACGACAAGAAACTTTATACGTCAGTGTTAACTCGACAATTTCGCGTAACCATATCATAATATGAGTTTGGAAAAGTTGTAAAAGAGTCAAACCATTATCAAGACCCGGTCTAACCTAACGAGACGAGTATATTCACTGTTTGATGGAGAGTGTCAGCAGAACCCTGAATACTCGTACCTTTTTCATTGTTGTGCCCTAGTGGCATGGACCTGAGCTTCTAACAGTCATTAACATACAACTTCAATATAGAGCTCGAAGCTGACCTTAAAGATTCTGTCAACACCTGTTCAACTAACAGCGCCTGAGGCAGGTTCAGAGTACATATACCCTCACTAAGCCCCTTAAGGGTTCCTCAAGGATTGGTCTTGATCTTAATCTGATACTCTTATGCCTATCTGCAAATTACTCTTACAGTGCGTCATTCCTGTAAACGCTAGGCCTTGCCCGTCTGCACGATCAAGAGAGGCTTTTGTAGCGACGTTTAACTTTCACATATATACATACTGTGGCGCAGTAGGCAGTCTCGCGCGTGTAAGATGATCAAGAGTGACGACCTGCAATCAGGTAGTCGAGCAATAATCGTCAGTAAATGATTAAGTGAAGAAGGTAACGTATCTACCCCGAAAAGAAATCCAAATATATACCTACCGTCTAGTCACGTGATACTACCCTACCAACTACTGCACTACAATACACACCTTAATAGTATATTTATGAAGTACCGTGCCGATGCACAGAATGCTATGCCGGACATGGAACTAGGTCACCAGATTACTGAACTGGACATTTCTTCTAATCAATTGAACTTCTTGGCATCCCAACAACAGTCAATGGCGATGTCTTCCTTCCTAGCAAGTACCGCAATCTCACGCTATCCACGCCCTTGCAGTACTAGTTATTTAAAACAACCAGGGAGAACAAAGAAGAAAACGTTGTTCAATTTTCTTAGCGACGTACGTTTCCACGCCGATAGGCTGAAAAGAGACAGTGAATGCCATGGCCTGCTCTACCAACGGCTGACTACATGCTAAAGAGGCGCTACTCATGAATCTAACTAATATTACCGTGCAGGCTAGAGTGGATGCAGGCTGCCCCATGGGAGAAACAAGGGAGGGCACCATAGGCGAGTCGGGCCACAGCCGATTCGCTGATAGATCAAACGTGGCATAACAGGTAATTTAAGCAAAGCTACCTGGTATCGATTGTTGTCGCTCATGTCCGAGAAAAGGAAACTACGTCAACTGACGACGCCTGAAGGCGGTGTCGTGCCACAGCTGAGCTTGGGAAAAGCAACAACAATCGTATTGGATGCAGTAAAGTCAATAGGGCACGTGCGGCTTAGCGGGTTGCAGCTGGCGGAGGCGAGAATTGTGCATGAAAAACAAGTACCAGAATGGTCACATACTTACAGTCCACCAATTGTTTGATAACGTTTAAGCATGCTCTATCGTCTCGATCGGCGGCTGTGGGGTCTAGTGCTTCCGCCATTAGACCCTGTACCAACTTAAAAACATCCGTTTGGTTGTGTGAACGAGGGTTGTTCTGGCCAGCGCCCCTATATTAACTATTCCGCGGAAGTTGCGGATTGTTTCACAATAATTTCTTACCTACAGATAGTTGACCAGGGCTTTGTTCGTAGAAGAGCTCGTTCAATCTCGTTGGCGTTCTGGCGTCTGCATGTTCGTAAGAGTAGTCGAGTTTACAGACTTGGCAATAGACCGACTCTTTGGAATCCTTCAACACTTGATCTGGCTGAGTTTGGTGACGTATACTATCAGCGCTCACTGCTAGTACTGAGTACTCCTGATTTACTTGAGCCTGTCTCCATGTAGGCTCGATGCAAATGCCGATCGATGTCCATGATTTCCTGCATTAGCTCCTAGCTATAGACGGGCCGGACTGCGCTCCGCAACCCGTGCGTTACTTTGCGCCGCTTTACCTATCGCATACCAGGTATGCAATCGGATTGAGCGATGACGATCTGAGACCATCCAGACAACTCTAGTTCACAAGTGACTTTCGACTTTGATCCATGGCTCAGCTATACGCCGTGGCAAACACCCGAACTGGTTACGCCAAGCTGACATGTCCACGCATGTGTCCTCCCAACAAACGCATGGCGGCACTTCCGCGAACAGGTTTCGCTTCAAGCGAGTGGCCCTGGTGGCTGAATCGCTAACTCGTCCGAGTTACACCTTCCCAGGACTAATCCAAGCTCCTAGCTGATTCTGCGACGTGACCTGGTTTGCTATGTCCGGTCATAACTGTTCACTGTTTGAAGCCTTGCCCATGCCTTCAGTATTTAGTGTGGACAATGCCTCCTCATTTTACAAAAGTTCACTTCACCATTTGCAATAAAATTCGAGTCCCACATACACATTTCTCATACTTCGCTTTCTTCAGCACATTCACTCCACAACCATGCCGGACTGTGCCTGGAGAGAGACGCGTCCAGGACGCTGGGAGCGCCCCCAGAGTTATCTCGAGAGGATAAACATCATCACCCGCAACGTTCCCAATGCAATTGGACGCGATAACTGGGCCAAAAACGCGGTTGCTAAACTTACATTTGACCCCAAAATCAAGGACCCTGCCACCTACCTACAAACTGCCTGGAAACAAGTTCGCTACAATCACCCTGAGATCGCTGCCTTTCCACATAATGGCAACTATGTGTACCGAACAGGAGACACTACTTCCATTGCCCTGTGGGTCTCAGCCACATTTTCAGTTGTCGAGGGCAAGACAGTCGACGAGTTACTGGGCAGAATCCCGAGGAATGAACAAATGATGTGCTACTTTCTCCGCGACACCTCGGAGGTTATGATCTGGTCTCCCCACTACCGTGTCGACGCGCGTGGCGCAATCTTCTGTCTCAATCATCTCGTCGAATCCCTTGCCAACATGAACCCCGATCTAGTGTTTGGCGGGTGTGCCAAAAACTTGACTCCTAGCATGGAGTCAACGCTTCACATCAAACACGAGGAGACACCTGCCATTCAAGCCCAAGCCGAGAGCCGCCTTGCTGCGCTTGAGCCCCACAAACCAGCCGTACAATTGAAGCCAAAGATCAAATCCCCAAGACCGGGATATACTCAGAGACACTTTGTCAAGTTCTCTAAACGCGATACAAAAGCAATAATGGACTGCTGCGAGAATGCAGCGCTCGCACTGGATGTGACGCTCCATGCCGCCCTTATCAGTGCGACTGTAAAACTCGCACCAGCCCACGAAGCTCGAAGCTTCATGGCTTCATTCCACTGCAATCTCCGCTCCCTAATCCCAGAGGGTGAGGCTCCGGAAGACTCACCAACGAGCTATACCAGCGTCATTACGACCGAGGTCATTATCTCACCGCGCACAGATTTCGACTCGTATTACACCCAGCTCTCACCAGTCTACGCCACGGGCTACGCTCCCTTTTTACAATCATCTCCTCATTATTACAAACTTCTTGAACAAAGATTGCTCGCTCCAGAGCTGGGGACCAATGGAGAGACGGATGGGCAGCTGCAGCCCAGGTTCGCCTTCTTGGGGTCAGTCGATGATCATTTAACCAAACACGTTGGAGACGGACTTGTCAAGGTAGAAGACTTCTGGCTTGGTGCCGAGACTTTGACTTTGCGAATGATGGTACATACCTGGGTATGGAACGGCGAATTAGTGCTCAGTGTATGTTTCAATGAGAATTTCTGGGATCGGGAGACTGCCGAAAGGTTACTCAGTGGGATGCAGGAAACACTGATAGATGTCACGCTCAGGAAAGGTGTGAGCAGAGTCAGTCTGTAGTTGAGACTTGCCTATTGATCGAGCCCACCTGTTGTATACCATGGTTTTAAGATCTCTTCTACCTTTTCCTACTATCCTCTTTTCGGGCACCACTATGTGTAATACCACTTTTTATCTTAATTTAACCCTTCCTTTGTCTGCGGAAAGTGTTGTACTGACAGTGATTGCTTCAACATACATGTGTATTTTCATAATGAAAAGCCAGGAGAAGCCTTCATCCTTTATCAGCATCTTGCCACCAATCACAAGTCGAATCCTGATCATTGAGTGTGCTCTAAGACCACTTGCAGAGCAAATCTTCTGTGTAAACTTCACACCTGCTCATGGCAGCGAGGGTGACCTTGACTTGGATTCGAATCTTTGGTTTTTGATATGCATAGAAAGGTAAATAAGTAGTTGCTGGCGGATGATGGGTGTTTAAGTTTCCATGGTTCAGACTATCCATCAGATCCTAGTAGTTGCCAATATTAACTGGTAACACCCTTGTTTCAAGTTCCAGCATCGTTCTTCGATAAGTCAAAGTCGCACAAGCTTGTCAAAATTGTTGTGAAGAAGCTGAAAGATCTCGAATTCACGAAACCTGCCAGTTGGGTCCAGATAGGGCAAGCACGCTAGCTATGATTTCCAGTAAGAGGTCCATCTTGTCTGTGAATGTGACTGTGCCTCCCCGGTAGTAGTCACCACGACCAGTCAGACGCAGTGATGAACTAGCGGGCTGTCTCCAGATGCCCGCTAACAAGTGATTTATGCTAATAGGAAGCTAGTGTCTGTTTGTGAATGTTTCATCCATTGCTAAAAGAGCAGATATTGATGTAGCTAATAAACTCCAAATCGGAACAACCCTTATTCCTTTCCTAACGGCAATTCTTCGCCAAAAACTACACAGATCCTCAAATCGGTCGCCTGAAAGGGTGCGCCTCTGTATTGAGCACCCAGTCATCCAGACTGATGACATCTTCATCTGCAAACAGTAAATAAAAGTATTTAAGCGTCTCTGCAAGCCAAAAGCTCTCCATCTCATCGTTGAGTTCGGGTGCTGTTTTGGTAACATCGTCAATTGCGGAATTGCCAAACTCCGTGGTTGTGTGTTGGTCAATGGCTAGAAACATTTTCCAACCAGCTTCGCGCCAGTGGGCTGACCCAGTGATACGATACATATACCAAACAGATTCAATTGCCTCTGGTCTGTAGTCCTGTTAATCATACAACGAGCCATAGTGATAGTGTAAAGAGGAGCAAGGACTTACCTGAGAATGTAGTTCCTGGCCCCAATTCTGGTGACGCCCTTTGGCAGACGGTCTTCTTGGAGTCGATTCTGCACATATTCCTTGTGGCTCATGACTGGGGCTGGAGAATAGACGTAGGGAAAGTCTGGTAGAGTAGCGGTTGGCTGTTGGGCAAGTTCGGGAATATCTCGCGTGGATTGAACCTTAATCGGAGGGCCTTCGCCTTCCTCAGGTTCACCTCCCATTACCGAATCTCGACTTTGCTGGACAATTCCAGACGAGGATGGCATGTGCGCGATTTCCACATCATCCACAAGCTCAGCCAGTTGACGCCTATCCAACGTGTCTGCGTAGATTAAGGTTGACGTAGCTTCTGCGTCAATTGCAGCAGCTGTAGAGGCCGTGGGTGCTGCAGTCATGACGGCAAGTTGCGCCTCGTACCAGGAAGATGCTGAGGCCATTTGTGATTTGTATACTTCTCGTTGGCGCTCATAATTCTCGATCCGAGATGCGTGTCGTGGATCGATATACTCCCAGTAAGTTGTCTCATTCCAGGCGCACTCTTTCATGTCCTCACAGGGGGCCACTTCGAAAGATTCAGGCATGATGCCGGTGGCAGTCATGCCGTAACTCCAAACGCAACCCTCTGTCAATTTTTTGGCAATCTCAAGGTCATCTGGACGGTCGAAGATTTTTGCACCCATGCCGAACATTCCGCCAGCAAAGCATGTGAGATGAGCATTTTCCGCCGTCAAATCGCCAGCGATACCATCACCACTCATAGCTGGGACATAAAGTTTCCCAGAAAATAAAACATCTTCCTCTTTTGGGAGCATCGGTCGGAAGAGCAAATGTTTCTTCACTACATCCATCGACTGCTCATACATAGTCCGATACTTTTCGACCTGACCACCGAGGAGCAAGTACTGTTTTGAGAGGTACTCATACGTAGAATCAGACATGCCTCCCAGCGTAAACTCATCGCGCCCACTGCCAGTCGACACAAATCCTTGGGGTATGCACTCTGGTGGTGTTGGCTTAGCAGCGGAAGAAGATGAAGTTGTAGTGGTTGCATCGGAGTGCTGAGCCTCCATGGATGGGTTCAGATCATTCAAATCAAGCTGTTGTCGTTTGAGCACAGGATCGCTTCGATGGCTTTCAATTGAGGCTTTGCCAGCGCCCGCTGGTAGCAGTGGTTCCTTGTCCGCGCCGGAATTGGCGACGCCATCAGAAGTGAGCAATATGGGGTCTGGCAATTTCAAAGGAACGTATTTATGACCCTCAGGAGACAACAACTCAGAAGTCGAAGGTGAAGCCAGCTGGGGGTCTTTTGAAGAATCAACATCATTGTAGCCTTCTGGAGCTCTAAGAGGTTCCTGGTTAGGAGGCATATCAACGTAGCGCCTGCCACATCCGGAGGCATCCAGATGAACAGGCCACATACCTGGAAGTGGGGTTTTCTTTTGGAATTCTTCCAGGTTATCTGTGATGCGCGCAACTGCATCGTAGTACTTGTGTTCTCCAGTGAGTTGGGCAAGTCGGGTGAATTCCATTGAGAGTGAACCAATCTCTGCCAAAACTACCTTCTGGCTGGCACGGTGCTTTTGTGAGGCAAAATCTGGCCTCCAATAGTAGTACATTTGTGGCATCCGGTTCGGCGTATCAAAAGCGCTTATTAGTACTTCAGCAAGCTCGACTGCCTTTTCTAGCAGATTCTTGTACTTTTTATTGCTGAGATCATAGGCAGCCAGTAGTCCGCCTAGGTAGCGAATGGTAGTCTCAAACAAGGGAATATCGGCACGAAAAGTGGTTGTAAAATCGATCTTGTTTACAGCTTTGACCGCCTCTTCAAACTCTTCTTTTAGCCCCATGATCCAGAGCGTGTCCAGAGCGTCCACAAGAGTAGCACCCCACTGCGCGAATGGATCCCTGAATGTCCCAGACTGTGGCCGCAGCTCATCGTGAAGCCATGCATGTGCTTTGTATCCATCCCACGACTTCTTAGCGACGCTTCTAATTTTGTCCAATTTGGCCTGTCTATCTAGCTTGGCCGCATCATCTTCGGGCTTGAATACGGCTTGTATTTTGGGGACCTTCTTCGGTGTGCCTGAGGGAAGGCGGATAAGTGATTCGGAGGGTACGGGGAAATGCTCTGGCAGCTTTGTCCAATGGATCATTTCGATGCTGGACGATACATCCATTTCATCGTCCGGGATGGCGGCTGGGTTACCGTATGGTCGGGGCGGATGCGGCGAAGGAACCGAGGGCTTAAAGGGCTGTTTTGTAATGGCAAGAGCCGGGGCTGGCGAAGAAGCCGGCTTCTTCACTGGAGGAGGTGTTTGGAGCGGCTGGAATGTGCTGGCAGCGGGAATGTCTAATTTCAAGCTCTTTGTCTCGTGTGCTACGGCTGGTCTCGGATTTGTGTCTTTGTGCAGAGCCTCCTCGACACTGCCGTTCAGGCCAGCTGCTCTCGACGCAGCATCCCTCCATGTCGCGCTAGAATCACTAAACCTGTATAGTGCCAGCACAGCAATGATAGCAAAGACTAGAAACGCGCGGTATCGTCGGTATCGGAACATGGTGGAGAGAGGGGAGCAGAGTCAATGGTAGAGGATTCGCATGTGCCGCGTCGCGCAAAGGAAAGGTTTGTGCAAAGGATGGAGGAAACCGTTATGTCGCTCCTGCCATTTGTGCGTAGGAAAGCGAAAGGAACAAGTAAGCAGGGCGTATGGGTAAGAATCCAGGAACAAGAGGAGAGTTGTCGTCTCGCGTCCAACCGGCTTGGCCCTGTCAGCGAAGCTAATCATATGCACTCCCTGGCGATCACTCAGATGTGGGACTGTCTTTGCAAAGGACTCAACCACCTACCAGAAAGCAGTCATATGAGAAGACATGCACTCCCTGTGCAAGTATTATGCATCTCCAACAGATTTCTGTTTTTTTTTCTTGTATTTCATCCCTTATGCCTTGGTCTTGACTGGATCTCACGGCCTGCGCGGCAACGTTCCCCATACTGCGGCCAAGTGCCCATGCTCCGTCCTAGCCGATCACTAACTTTAAGCTTAAATGCCTCTAGCTGAATTGGGATACATCCACTTCACACACATGCACCTCTTGGGATCGCAGTCAGCAATGGAGCCATCAATCACGAAAGAAAAGGATATTTGAATATTCATCCGACATGTGCCTTCCCAGGTGGTGAGCCAATATGGAGAAAGAAAAAGTTCCAGACAGGAGCGCTCTGCGGGGCAGGCGCTTGTATTCGCACATCTTGTCTTTTCTGAAATTCTATATACACCGAGCCAATGCGTAGCTACTTGTCAATGACTCAGGTCGGTTGAAACGAGGTGGTTTCCACGTAGCGCTTCTCATATCGCGACAAGTCACACGAGTGGGTGACTACACTTGTTCGGTGTTAGAGATACGATAGCCTATCTGGGGGGCGATGTGTACGACTCAATCATTGATCATCACCAGGACCGGGCTGTCGTCCCTGTTGATGGGTTAGCATAGGATAATAGATAGCAGCTGTTTCGTATCTTACCATCTGTCGTGCCTTGAGCATCTCATCGCACAGCAACAAGTTAGAGGCGATGCCAGTTGCAGACGCTATGCTGTTGCGTAGCACTCGGAACGAATCATAGACACCCTCCTGTGTGGGATCCATGGGCTCGCCTGTTGCAAGGTTCAATCCTACAACATTGCCTTCGGCATGCTCGTCCTGCAGTGCGGCCACTATCATCTCATAAGTATAAATCGGCAAAGAAATAATCATGGGCCTTACAGGAATCTTGGATGTCATGACCAGAGTTGGCCGCCAGAGTCTTCGGAATGACCAGCAGCGCATCAGCAAAAGCTGAAACACCCCATTTTGCTTTGCCCTTGACTGACTTCTTGAACTGCTCACTCTCTAGATGAGCTGCGCATGCAACCTGGAAGGCACCTCCTCCTGGAACAACGCTTCCATCAACAATCATATTGTATACACTCCTCAAACCGTCACGGACAGCGTCCTTGATCTGGGCGATAGTGTGCGAGTTCGGTCCCTTGATCAGCAGTGTGACAGACTTTGGCTCCTTGACATCTTCCTGCATGCTGTAAGCATGTGCATTACCTCATTACACCTGATGCCACTTACAATGAAGGTATACTTTTCCTCGCCCAGCTGGTGTTCATAGACAGTGCCTGCCCAACCAAGGACATCTGGTGTGAGGTCGTCGACACTGTTCTGCGCCGTACCACCGCAGACCAGCTGCAGACGTTCCATGTTCCTTCTCTTCGCTCTTCTCAAAGCAAAAATGCCGTTCTTGACCAGTACGTCAAGACTGAGGGGGTCAATGCCTTTTTGGTTTATTATCACGAAGCCCTTGCTGGGATCGTTACCGCAAACCTCCTTCTTGAGCTCAACAATTTTCCTCAGTTTCTCGTCAACGAACCGGCGCTCGCTCTCAACAAGCTTCTCTCGCTGCTCTGCACTCGAGTAGTAGAAACCAGAGTTGATTTCAGATTTCTCGTATTCCAAGCTGACGTTCAGAGTCAAGATGTACGCATTCTCTACCCTCTTGGCCATGTCTGGATGCCTTGCACCGTGGTCTAGTGCGAGCCCTCGGATGAGCTGTGTATCGGCAGCCGTGCGGTGCTGCATAGTCATAATCTCGACCATGTGGAGATCGGGCTTTGCGGGTGCTTGGTAAATCGCCAGGACTGCGTCGACAATATCGGGAGTCAGTTGTTCGGCGAGAGAGCTGTTAATCTTTGTTGACAGCGATGTTCGGGCAACGGATAGCAGGAGTTCGCGGTCGACTTCCTTTGTAAGCTTGAACTCGTCAAGGAACTATATCCTGTCAGCTACGCTGGCCCTATGAGCGCTGAGATTGTTATACCTTTAGTGACTCGGTCTTCGCAATTTCATAACCGTCTGCTATCACTCTAGGGTGTAGACCTTCGGCAATATAGCGATCAGCCTGCTTTAGCAGCTCGCCCACCAATAATACCACAGAGGTTGTGCCATCGCCTGTGATCTCGTCCTGCGCTGTTGCCGCTCGTGCAATCATAACCTAGCTTGTTTAAGTCTTGGATCGAGGAGTCAGAGTGCGGAACATACGGCAGTGGGATTTTGGATTTGCTGCTCAGTCGTTAGTGGGTGCATTTCTCGCTCTTTGTGAAACAGGTACATACCATCTCCTTCAACAGAACACTACCATCCTTTGTAAGTTTGATCTACGGAAACTTGTCAATCTAGATCAGAACAGTAGTACAATCATACATACGCCTCCAGCACCGTCCACAAGCCTAATCCAAGTTAGTCTCCTATATTTACAGACTGTTTGCTATTTCTCACATCTTGAGTGTACCGCGGGGCCCCAAATTTGAAGCAAGCACCTAAATTTTTTTAATTGCATGAGAAGACATTCTGTCTCTTGACGCAACCGGGTCATACCTGCTGCAAACCCTCTCCAGCAGAGATGTTTACACGGAGAGCTTCCCCGCGCCGCTGTGTTCTGTTAGTGGTGTCCTCAGTGCTGCGACGAAAACACAAACCCTAGATTCGGCCTTGGGATTGAGAAGCTGTGCTGCCGACATGATAGACAGGACGTTACGGGGGTATCGAAGGGTGTAGCAATCGAGCAAATGCAGTATGGCGGGGCAAATGCTGTTTCCGCGTTGCCTGTCGCGTCCCTCCTCAGATTTCTTAGCGGGCGGCGATGCCAAGATTGCGAGAGCTCGGGCCGCCCAGCAATAATCTTTTTCGCATAGCTTCAACTTTCTCGACCGCGACCACCTTCCCGACAGCGCAATAGCCAGCGCATTCCAATTCACGACTCAGCTTGCTGCGCCCGCTGTCCAAACGTCTTGCGCGCTGTTTCTTTTATCACACAATGAGTGTAGATTACCTCCTTCACGAAAGCCCCGTCGGCTATGCCGTCTTCAAGGTTTTGATCCAGCCAGACACAGTTGGCAACCGTTTGCAAGAAGTGCAAAAGTCTGTGCAAGACCTCGACAAGTTTGGAAAGACTGTTGAGCTTGTCGGGCTTGCGCCGTTCCAGGGTACCCAGGATGCTCTCGCCGAGATCAACGATGTCTCGGAAGGCATCATGTCTGACTTCCTGAGGGCCACTCTCGAAACGAATCTCCCCAAGGCCGGAAAGAAGAAGGCAATCACTCTTGGTGTGAGCGAGAGGAACCTCGCGGGTAGCATCAAAGCCGCTTTCCCCAACCTCTCGTGCGAGACGAGCGACACTTCGGAAGTCGTGGCTGATCTCCTTCGTGGTCTGCGACAACACAGCGGCAAGCTGATCAAGGTATGCACAAGGTCTCTGCTACTTGAACGATTTCGTATACTGATTTATGGAAGAAACTGCAACCCGGTGATATTGAACGCTCGATTCTTGGTCTGGGACACGCCTACTCGAGGTCAAAGGTCAAGTTCAGCGTCCAGAAGCAGGACAACCACATCATCCAAGCAATTGCGACGCTTGACCAGATCGACAAGGACCTCAACACCTTCTGCATGCGCTTACGCGAAAACTATGGTGAATACACTTTGTAATTGGGATGAATGGCAGCCATGTACTGACGGTGTGGGCAGGATGGCACTTCCCTGAGCTGGCGAAGATTGTCAACAGCAACGAGCAGTATGCAAAGGTTGTTCTGCAGATTGGCGACAAGTCGAGACTGAGCGACGACGACCTCCACGACCTCGCTGCCGTCGTCGATGATGATGAAGGTGTTGCGCAAGCTATCATCAAGGCTGCCCGCACGTCTATGGGAAGTGAGTTGAGCCCAGCGGCCATGTACTCATAAGGCGCACTTGAAACTAAACCGCCATCTAGGGGATCTTTCGGAGGCGGATATGGAGATTGTCATGTAAGAGATACATAGACACTGTACAGAGGATGACTCGTTGACATGGCATTAGGGCATTCGCCAAGCGAACAGCATCTCTTGCTGCGTATCGCAAGCAGCTTAGCAACTACCTAGGAAGCCGCATGAGCCAGGTCGCTCCTAACCTGGCTGCGCTGATTGGTGACACAGTTGGCGCCAGACTGATTTCCAAGGCTGGTTCATTGACGAATCTGTCCAAGTACCCCGCAAGTACAGTTCAGATTCTGGGAGCTGAAAAGGCGCTTTTTCGCGCACTGAAGACCAAGGGAAACGTATGTCATGGTTGCACACATTGTCCTTAGTGGTTCTAACGTGTGAGCAGACTCCCAAGTACGGACTGATCTACCACAGCTCCTTTATTGGGCGCACGGGACAAAAGTCTAAGGGAAGAATTTCTCGCTTCCTTGCCAACAAGTGCTCGATTGCGTCGAGGATCGACAACTTTTCTGACACGCCTACTTCCAAGTTTGGTGAGGCGCTTAAGCGCCAAGTTGACGAGCGGATTGAATTCTATGCCACTGGTGCTCCGCCGGCCAAGAATGCGGCCGTGATGCAGGCGGCCATGAACGCTGTCATGACCGACATTGGGATTGAGGATCCCACGGCCACTGCTACTGAGGATGTGGAGATGGCTGACGGTGTGACTGCGGCGGCTACCGAGCAGGCGGCGCGCAAAGAGAAGAAGGAGAAGAAGGAGAAGAAGGCCAAGAAGGGAGGCGATGATGAGGCATCGGAGAAGAAGAGCAAGAAGGACAAGAAGCGGAAACACGGCGAGGACGAGGATGGAGAAAAGAAGAAGAAGAAGAAGAAGAGCAAGGCATAAGCGGTGGGGTGAGGACGAGTGCAAAGACGGGTGTACTGGTACTGACATGTCTGGTGAGGGCGTTTTGACCGTGTGGGTGTTTCGGAGTCCTTTTTTCTTTTTCTTTTTCTCGTTTGTGCAAGGCCCAGGTTTGTGGGCTTGCAAAAAGGGCCATGTGGATAGGCGTCATATCGACCAAGGATTGATGGCTGTAGGCATACTTATCTCGAGGTGGTATTCAAGTGAGCAAAAGCATTCTTGTTTGGGATGGTGGCGTGTGTGTATGCATGTGTGTGAAGAGCGTTCCTGGATCTGTAACGGGGCGGGTGAGGTGGCGAATCAGAGACCCCTGCAGCCGATCTTGAATGCACGGGCCCGATCAGAACATGCAGGCGAGGGCGAAGCGCGGAAGGTGTGCAACGACTGGTCTTGTGTGTAGTGTACAAGCCGGTAAAGAGACACGAGCATCCATGCGCATACAGGTATATATATATATGTATATACGTGTATACAAGACGGCATGTATATACATGTTCAACTGTGTGTGCTACTGGTGGCTGCACAGTGCTTTGGCTTGCAGCGATGCATGCGCGACTAATGCGCCTCACCTCAGCATGCGTCGCATCTGTGTAGGATGTATCATGGCGACGGTGTATTTAGGAGCACGCACATGATATGTCGACGGCAGCGGCGACAAAAAGAGAGAAAGAGGTATGAACGGCTATTAGCGAGGGTCAACAACCAACAGGTTGTCTGCCATGGAACTGCGAGCGCTCCGATGGACGGGGGGAGGGGCAGTATAAGTTGTTCTTATACATGTGTGTACATATGTATGTACATAGATAGTGTGTGGCGGCGGCGGCGGCCGTGGTGGTGGTAGTCATGTCATGTTTGATCCCCAAGACAGTAGCAGCAGCAGCAGCCCTTGCCCGTTCTGCCCTGCGTGCCTGCCCTTCCTGCCTGCCGACTGGCGTAAACTGTTTTTCTCTTCTAGGGCTCGTCGTAACCCCAAGCTTTGGCCCGCTGCTGTCCCAAATGGCTCTCATGGCTACTTGAGGCCCTGGAGCCCCCCCCATCGCTCGACATTTCTCGTCTTTTGTCTTTTCTCGTCGTCTGCTCTCCTTCTTCTCTCTCTCTTCTTTTCCCCTGTCCATCCGCATCCTCACCTCGCCGCCATTTCATCTCTGCCGCCCGCCCTTCCGTCCCCGTCATCAAACCCTGGTTGGCAATCCAATCCTCGTGTTCCCTTGGGTGCTGCCGCCCTCTTTTAGCCTCTGCCCCGGCTCCACCCTCGCCCACACGCCCACTTTGGTGTTCTCGCAGGCCATAGCACCCACTGCGCCGACACGCCCTTTTTTGGTGTTGAGCCTGCCCAGCTCGTCCGCCTTGCTCCCACGTCTATCCTGCAAACCCCGTTGCCGGCTTCGTCTATCCGTCCACACGTCCCAGGTCATCATCGATCCCATTGCTCTCCTTTTCCTTTTTCTTATTCTCTCTCTGGCTCCTTTGCTTTATTTCTCTCTCAGTCTCTTCCTTGCTTCCCTTCCTTCCCTTCCTTTCCTCCGTCGTCCCTCTTCGTGCGCGGCACTCGCCTCGTCTTCTGCGCCATGGACGTAGGCGATGCGTCTTCGCCTGGCAGTCTGAGCTCCCCCCCACACTCGCCCGAGCAGGGCACGCCGACGTCGACGGTTCGCGCAGCTGCAGGTGGTGTTGGTGCTGGAACTAGCACCCCCACCCCTGCAAACGCGTCGCCTGCCACACATGCGCGAGGCTTGACCGCCAGCGGCCAACCACGAAAGAAGCCAGGCCCCAAGCCAAAGGCAAAAGACCCAACCGTCCCGGAGCCCGAGAAGAAGACGAGAAAGCCTCGCAAGAGCGAACCCAAAGATTCAAATGTAGCTCCCGTCCAGCGCAAGAGACGGACAAAGGCGTCACTTGAAGCACAATCCCAGCCCCAGGCACAACCTCCACCACCACCTCCGCCACAGCCTGCACCCTCTGCACCACCAGCAACCCAGGTCGTAGAAGAGAAACCCCCGGTTCAGCAATCTCCCACCCCTCAGAGCCGGCCCAATGAACCGGCACCCGTCTTGCAAACAGACCAAACCCCCGCCGTAAATCAACCACCTCGTGTCATGAGCAACACTGAGCCTACGCTCCACAGCAACCCAAATCTTTCCCACATCAGCGCTGCACCCACAACGCCACGACCATCCAGCTCAGGCCAACGCTATGATCCCATTCGGGGTGGCATCTTTGAATCCAAACCCCAACCTGTTGCGAGCGCACCTCCACCTGTCTCACCACGACTCAACCACCGTGCCAGTGCCTCCCCCTCCATCACCAGCTTGATCGACCCGCCGTCTGCCAGCAACTCCTTCTACTCCCATACCGTCAAGCTTCCGCAGCAGACATCCGTCACCTCGGCCCCAGTCTCGCCTGCCGCTTTCTCCACACGGCCACCATCCGTCCTTTCCTCCCATGAATACCCACCCCAATCTCAATCTCAGCCTCAGTCTCAGATCCAACCTCAATCCCATCAACAGCAACAGCAACCACAACCAGAACAGGCTCTACTTTCGGCTCAACCCCAGACGCACCCCGCCGCGCCATCTGGACCAACGCCCATGGATATTGACACCGAACCTACCAAGCCCGCGTCTGTACCCATGACAAAGTCCAATTCTGCAAATTCAGGCACGCCTTCGCACTCAAATGCTCCCACGCCACCCACCAAAGTTGCCCGCCAGAAAGAGGCACCGCCGCCTTTGCCTACAGGGAGCGGCCTGTTGTCGGGAACGCCGTTTGGCCCAGTTGCCAATGCCAATGCCACATCCGAGACGCAGGGAACCAACATTTATCTTCACTTCGATCTCAAGGGACGCGACAATGTCACCATCAATGTCGCACAAGAGGTTGAGAAGAAGTATGGTTTCGCGGCTCTTCACCCCCGCATCGCTGCCCGCAAAGAGCGTCAACGTCAGATTACTGCTGCTGGTGCCGCCTTGGAGAGGGCTGCAGGTGGAGCATCAAACGACGACTTATCCGTCGACCTGTCCGAGAACGAGAGCAATGTTGAGATGGGAGGTATGGATGACGAGACGTCCGCAAAGGAAAACGGAGGCAAGAAGCGAAGAAAGAGGAAGCAAGAGGACTATGATAAGGAAGATGACTTTATCGATGACACCGAATTGGCCTGGGAGCAGCAAGCACTCATGGCTAAAGACGGCTTTTTCGTCTACAGTGGACCATTAGTCACAGAAGAAAAGCAGCCCGTCGAGAGGTATGTAGCCAGTGGCTCATTAGATCGATGCTATAAACTAACACTACGCAGGGCCGATGGTACCGTCCGGCGCGGACGAGGCCGTGGACGTGGTGGCACAGTACGAGGGGAGGCGTCAGGCCGCGGCCGTGGTCGCGGTGGAGGTCCGGGTTCTCGCGGTGGCTCCACGGTTCGTAAACCTCGGGTTACCAAGGCTGATCGGGCTGCTATGGAACAGGAAAAGGCAGCGCGCGAAACTCTTGCGCAGACAATTGCCATCAAGCAACCTCTAGCTACCTCATCTAACCAGACAGGTCAGGCCAGTGTGGCATAATTCCCTGTTTCCGGCCCCAACGGTTCCTAGACCTCCAATCATCCGAGAAGACATAATGTCATGTATTTCCATTCGTCTTGTTTTCAACAGTGTTCGCAATGGAATCATGTGGCTAGTTACTTCCTCCATTTTCCTCTTCTTCTGTATCTGATTAGCTACTTGTACGATACCCTCAGTGGGAGTTGTGGAATGCCATCTGGCCCGCAAAAGACAAGGTCGGAAGGCGTTTGTATTTGAGCATGTACCTTTTAGCGCGCACAGCTGACTTATGATCTCACTGGTACCGCAAAATCCTGGAATTATTACTTACTAGCACATGACTCCTTCATCTTTACTATCATATGTTCTTTATTGTCTGTTTGCCATATAAGTGGGAAACTAGTTCTATACTCATAGGGCCATGCTGAAAACTTGCAACGCATTCACTCATGTAAGGCTGCAAAGCTGGATTTGTTCAATCAAAGCGTTACATGGTTGGTATTGGCGTTTGCTCTTAGGCAGCATGGTGACGGGCGGGCATTCCACTTTCAAGGCCTTTCGTGGGTCTCTCTCACTCACAAATGAATCAAACACGACTCTCAGACGAAGCAGCCTTTACAGTCGTTCACGAATGATTGACCCCCACAGCCATTGTTACTCTTTCCCAACAACAACAACAACCCACTTTCTCGACGTTTCCAGCTCTGAACAGAGTACGTAACCACACGAGAAAGCATCGAGAAAACATGGCCAGCGCTGACATGCGGCCCACGTCGTTGCCAAATGCCAAAAACCTAAGTAAACACTCGCAAAAGTTTTACAATGGCACCTACAAATGGGACTCGGACGGCTTCGTCGACGACAAAGGAGGTAAGGGCAATGAAAAATCCCCCATCATTCTTGTTTCTTGCATAAAACACTTACGCGTAGCAGTATATCGTCGCTTTGACTGCTATGACCGTCGTTCACGCGCTCCAACTCCATTGCCTCCATCGTCCCTGGGAGACGACGAAGAAGACAGTGTCTTCAGTCAGCAGACAACAGATGTCATGGCAATAGCGTGTGAATCCAGCATCGACACCAAGACCCTCACCTTTGCACCAGACCCTAAAAGGAGCAACAGCATCGGGACTGTCCGATGCAGCGAGTTGCTTCGTGGCCATGCCAACAGGGAGTATCTTATTGGAAAATTGGAGGGCGCTTTGATCGCGAGCAAGTAAGCTAACACATTTCCTAGCATGCCATCTATCGTTCTACATACGAATTATTAACATCATTTCCTAGAGCAAGCAAAGTAGACTTGACGCTGGAAGAGTGCTACCACCTCTGCAGCATCCCATACCCTAATGAACAGACCCAACTGGCCCTGCAAGAAAACTCTACTCCAACCACTAGTGCTTCTGTCAAACCGGTCACTGGACCTGCGGCAGAAGGCAATAACCTCAGTCTGGCTACATCCCCCAAGAAATCTGGCTCAAATCTACGTAGCCCTAGTTCCTCTTCATCCAGTCTTTCGGACTGCCCATCCGATATCTCTCAATGGGACATTGGCATTTCTGTATGTACTCGGGTGGTTATCAATCGTTTCTTCTTCTTCCGCAAGCTAACCCGAAACCCAGATTCCAGTCCACGCATCCACTAGAGAAATAAAGGATCTGCAAGCTCCTCCTCAAGAAGCAGAACAGCAACAGCCAGAGCCCAAGCATTCCACTCGAGGTTTCGCGCGAAAAGTCAAGCGGGGTGCGAAGAAATCAAAAGCCTAAGTCACCAAGTCTGCTTTCAAACACTGATACATTTTGGCAATTTGCAAGGCAAATCTTCTTTCACGAGCGATTTATCAAGTGGGGGAGAGGGAGAAATAATGACACGACGGAGCTACACGATGCCATACTGTTACACTCCTCTCAACATAGTCGAACGCAAATTATGCGTATTGGCAGCACATGTGGAGGGGGGAGGGGGCGGGGGATTGGCTTGCAGTAACCGACAGATAGTCTACTTCAATTTTTTTCCTTTGTTACGAACCTACTAGCAAATGAGTGGAATTCCCCATGATGATCATGCCTTGAACCCAAACTACAAAGACCATGGCAATGCTGGGAGATGGGTAACAACCAATGAACTACTACTAGATGGCGCATATACCTAGCCATAGAGACCCATTTGAAATGTAACATTACGGTTACATGCTTGACAGATTCACTTCAAGTTGCAACAAATAGTGAGAGCATCATAAAATCTAAGTATTTTTTCCATTGCTTTTTGATCGCAAGCAGTAACCTTTGGTTGCGGCCCCACGTATCATGAAGAAGAGATCTTACAGACTATCTTACACAAACCAGCGCATCTAGCGTCCCCACAAAGATTGAGATGCGTTTTCATCATACAAGAGGAACTCGACCTCCTCGGTCTAGGTCCATCAAAGTGTCGTTTCGTCGTGCTAATGTCCCTGGCGGCTCCCTAGCACATGCGCTATTGAGCTACCGCATGGAACTTATGCGACAAAGTTCTTGACGTCTGATGGTAGTTGTTAGTGTCGACACTAGTTTCTAATGTGCATGTGGGTTCACTTACTATTGAGCCACCTGACGTATTCCTTTTGCTCCTTGTGGTCAATATAGTCAGGAATGAACAGGGCAAGACGAGTGTTGATGCCACGCTCCTCCAGGTACTTCTCAAGTAGGATCTGAAGGTCTTCGTCGAGGTTGTTAAAAGGAGGACCCTATTGAGCATTAGGAGTGACACAATTGAAGGTTGAAATAGTCATGATCACATACCGTGTACAGCGCACGCCTTGCCCAATCCTTTTCAGCAGTAGCAGGATCAGCCAAGTCGGCTGATGGGAAGTAGTAGAGGTCCTCGATGAGGAAATCGCCGTCTTGAGCGGTAGCCTCAATAGCCAAGGCACCCTTACCGGGGCGCTCAATGCGGATGCTTGCGTGGGCGGGGAAACCCTGCTGCTGGTCGTCATTCTCGTAGTCATCCTCAAGCTCCTCGCGGTCGGCGGGAGCAACGCGATCCTCAGGAGCGACACGGATGTTGCCATCTGGAGTCTTGCCCTGGTTGATGGCACCCTTAGTGTTGGCGCCTCCAGACTGCATATCCAAGTCGGCATCGTCGTACATGGCGCTGTCCTCGGTGAACTCATCGCCAGGCTGGTTGTTGTTGAGGTCGGCAGTTGTGAAGGTAATGCGAATCTTTTCGTCGTTGTAGGTGCGGGTGAGGACAACTTCCTGGTTACCGGCCTGGTCTTCAATCTGTACGAGAGTGAGCATTCTGGTCATGTATAGACGACACTGCAAAACTGCCTACCTCAAAGGGGCTATTGTCAAGATATTCCTTGATGTTGGCAGAGAGGTCTTCATCCTCCTGCATGCTCTCCTCCATGGAGATTTCACTCTGGAGCTTTGCAACCAGCTCTTCATTGACTGCCATGTAGATTAGTAAACACAATCCACTACTCTGCAAATGCGCAATGCATACCACCGCTGTCCTCCCTCCTCATCGCAGACACGGAGAAAGAGGCTGTGAGTCGAGGTACAGAGGCAGTCCATGTTGGCTGGAAAGCGACCGTCTGGCGCAGAGCGGCCTGCGGACGGATGGCTTTGGTGGAGAAGCGAGCGGCAGACCGCGGGGCGGTGCGGGCTAGATTTCTTAGGGCGAGCATCGTGCCTGAGAGTTTTGATTAGCTTTGTGGAATGGGATGGCGACAATTGGGTTTGGCAAAGACGAGGAGCGACAAATGCGTTGCAGACGGAGGCGTAACTTTTCGAGGGCCCAAGCTCGCGGGGACAAACTGATGTCAGGTGGGGATGCTTGGCGCCGAACTGCGGCGCCGACTGCTCACCTCCGTCTCGGCGTGTACGGATCGAGAATCACAGTCACTTGGGAATGACGTGCATACTAGGCGACATTGACATCTTGTTTACGGTTTGCAATTGAATCAATTTTATACACGTGTGATACATTCTGGAACTTGTGCTCAATTTCAGAACTACGTCACTCCTGTGAGTCGTCAACTTGCAGCACGCGGTCTGCGAACGCAAAAAAGTCGACTTTGTCATCGCAGCGCCTGACTACTCTCACCACTCCTATAGAGACTAGTCGAGTGATCATGGCGGCTGCACTGTCGGAGAAAAAGAAGAAGCCAAGTGCTATGCGCTCCATATTGGCGGGCGCAACTGCTGGTGCCGTGGAAATTTGTATGGTTCACTCTCCGACTGCGGACAGTATGGTACTGACTCCCACACAGCAATCACGTATCCTGCAGAGTGTACGCCTTTCGAACCCACTCTACCCCGACCGAAAAAACTGCTCTAACTCAAGCACAGTCGCAAAGACACGATCGCAGCTCAACCGAAGATTACCAGATGGAAAGAAGCTGCCATGGCCGCCGTTTGGCAAACAGTGGTACGCGGGCTGCACGACACTGATCATTGGCAACTCGCTCAAGGCTGGAATAAGTACGGCTGCATACGACTGCTGGGGCTTGTCATACTGATACGCAGTGTCTAGGATTCGTCGCCTTCGACATGTACAAAAACCTGCTGGCAGATGCAGAGGGTAAAGTCTCAGGCCCTGCGACCGTCATCGCTGGCTTTGGTGCAGGAGCTACAGAGTCATTGCTGGCAGTAACACCGTTTGAGAGCATCAAGACACAGCTGTGCGTATATACCCTACCTCGCTCGTTTATATTCCTCTGACGCTCATGCCCTAGTATCGACGACCGTAAATCTTCCAATCCTCGAATGCGCGGCTTCCTTCACGGATCCAAGATTATCGCGCAAGAAAAAGGAATTCGAGGTTTCTTCCAGGGCTTCCTCCCAACAACAGCACGACAGGCCGCCAACTCGGCTGTACGCTTCTCCAGCTATACTTCATTCAAACAGTTGGCGCAATCTTATGTTGCTCCAGGGGAGAAGCTCGGTGCTGTCAGCACTTTTGGGCTCGGAGGACTGGCCGGCATAGTCACCGTTTACACAACCATGCCAATTGATACTATCAAGACGCGTATGCAGTCGTTGGAAGCACGAAGCTCGTACAAGAACAGCTTTGACTGCGCAGTCAAGATCTTCAGAGACGAGGGTCTTCTCACATTCTGGTCGGGAGCTCTGCCACGGTTAGGTCGCTTGATTCTCAGCGGTGGCATCGTTTTCACCATGTACGAGAAATCCATGGAGTTGATGGATAAACTAGACCCCCAAGGCAGGTACATATGATACCATTACCGTGAGCCGAGTGTGCTGTTACTTGCGCAATGGCTTCACCAATAGTCGTAAATTTGGAGGATATGCTCCTATGTTCTAAAAGTTGATTTGAGCTTCCTGCGTCTATGCCCAATCTTCTTGCAACCCAGCACACTATGCTACCACTACATTGGGATGATTTCTTGTGCTCCTGAAAGCTTTCAAAAGCATTGTTCACCGGCGCGCGCGAATCCACTAGGTAGTGGCTGGTGCCGGTGCGGTGGCAGGTTCGGTGCCAACCGGTGCAGCGGGCGCCCCAGCAGCAGGTGCAGTACCTTCCATTGGGCCAGGAAGAGCAGCGTTGTTGATTGCATCGCCCTCGCTCTTCTTTGCCCACTTGGGCTCCCTGACCCACTGGGAATCCCACCAGGGGCCCGCGTCACTCAACTGGCAACCCTTCTCACACTCGCACGATCCACCAAACTCCTTTGGCAAGTTCTCGGCAGGGACCTGCTCCAAAAGCTCCTTCTTGTACCCGCTGCCCAAGACGTGAATCTTGGAGCTTGTCACAGGGTCAAGGAACTTCTTGACAACGCTAAAGACACCCGAGAAACCCCAGGGAGCATTGATGATGTACATCTTGCCCAGACGTTCGGGGTAGTAGTTCTGGCTGATGGCCGAGACGGCACCCAGATAACCATAAACTGAAGTTGCCTTGGCGATACCAACCCCCTTCAAGTCCATGATTGTGCACGATGTCTCAAGGAGGTAGCCAGACTTGCGGGAGCAAGCTGGGAGACGTGGATCGGCCATCTTTTCATATTCGCAAACGAGGTTCTGGATCATGCGATCTTGGGTGGTAATCTTCTCCAGCGCAGTGAGGTCGACGTTGCCGAGCTGCTCAATGTAGACTGGGCGGCCATCCTATGGAGCTATTAGCGGTCTAGTTCCCAAGTCATAGCTTGGCCAAGCGCAGTACTGCTCAAGCGGAGGATTGACATACCTTATCAGTCTTGTGGTAGTACTGGGGGTAGTACTTGAAAACCTCTGGTCGCTCCTTGTAGTCAAAAGTTCGGACTAGCTCCTCGACACCGACGCCAGCATACTCGCTCCTCCACTTCTCGCAGTCGATGAACCTGGAAGCTGTCAGTCAGGCTGCCCTTGCACTTTTCCTTTCCCAAGTCTTTCGTGTCCTGTGACCATGTACACTCACATCTTCTTCGAGGCCTGACATCGAACTTTCGTGCGCGGAGGAATCGCAGCTGGTAAAAAGGTTTAGCATAGAGGTTCTTTGGTAGTTGGTACCAACAACAAGGAGCATACCAGAGTCAAAGTATCGAGGTTTTTGGTGTAGCCTGCCTGCTCGAGGGCAGACCTCAGTTGGACCAGCGCTGCATCTTGCTCTGGCGTGGTATGGCCGGGGTGTCCAGTCTGAGCGTTGGGGGAGACAGTGGGATAGTCGTAATCGTCGTACTTGGGGTCGAGCTTCAGCTCAGAGGGTGCTGTAGCTGCCATGACGTGGTGTATATGAACAAAGGTAGACGGGTGCAAGAAGGGTGTAACGAGTTTGCAAGGGGTTACGTGTTGCGCGGCTCTGGGGGAACTTATCGAGGAGCGCACGTTGATGTTGTCCAAGTGGGCCCGGTCACCGCGGCGGTCAAGCGAGTCTAAGCCCTTCCCCCCTCCCTTCCCCTCGCAAGCTAGGCCGTGCCTGCTCCTTCAGCGAATGGTCGCTGCTCATACCGCCTCATGACGCCGCCACTGGTGGCTGCGGGCTCAGTAGTCATTGCAATGTCTTTTCTCCAACGCTCGCTTGATGGCAACTTATCAATCCGCTCGCACCAATGGCACCATCTTGTCTTGAACAGATAAACCGCAGTCAGACGTGCTCGAAAGCAGGCGAACTCGGCCTTTTTTAGGGGGGAACGACTACCTAGTTGATACAATACAGAAAGGAAGAACGCAAGAGAAACCCAGAAAATAGATCAAAAAGAACCCATATCGCGAAAAAAAAACACCTGTCGCAGAGCCAACCAAACACTTCGCAAACCGAAAAAAGAGAGTACTGGTCCTTCCGCCGACCGGCTACCAAAGAAAGCGTGTTCCAGACATAGAGCAACAAACATTCATGTGAGATTCGTGCACTAGCCACCGCTGGCGTCGCCCATTGCCCCAGCAAGATGATCAGACCGCGCACCGTCTATCGAGTCACTGAGCCTGCCATGGCCAAATCTGAATTGTCATCACAAAGCCCCCAAACAACGTGAGTCGACGATAGCAACCGAACACCAAGCAAATGACGCCTGGAAACGATGAAGAAGACTACACCACAAGCCTACGGAGATGCCCAGAGACGGACCGACTCGGCATCGATCAATTTCTTCGATCTCGACTCGGCCCAAAGTCAACTTCGGACACCTTTTTGGCTTCTTTGCGGCTCTTGACAATGTACTGTGCGTACAAGGCCACATGGTCGCTAGGGAAGTGATAGTTAGGGAATCCTGGGACCCGCTGAAGGTACCCCTTGTCGATGTCGCCAAGCAACCCAACCACTTGCAGAGTGTTGGTAGAATACCAGATATAGTCCAACACTCCCTGGAAGTGTGGAACATAGTTGGTGAACGCTAGCTCGCCGATGGATGCGTAGCTGGACTTTAGGCTAAAAGGATGGGATATTCCGTCTCGTGTGAAGTTACCATATTTACGGCTACCCAAGTCCGCATGAACGTTCGAAATGTTGCCGTTGGTGATAAGATCATATACACCGGACGATGGGAGCGAGTTGAAGTCACCGCACAGCAAGACTGGGATGTCGGCCGGGTCAGTATACACTTTGGATGGTCCTGGCTCCTGGGTGGGATCTGGCTCGGCTTCGTCTTTGTCGCCATTGGTGAACTGATACACCACTTTGTTGGTACAAGGTGGGTGCTTTGTCCATTGTGTCGCAAACTTGGTGATTCCTTCCATTAGAATGGCGACTTGAACGAGCTTCACGTCTTGGAAAGCTGGGTTCCAGAAAACGTGTACGTTTCCTATAATGAATCTCGATCCAGTGGCCCGGTTTTCCAGAAACGCAAGCACTCCAATGTCGTCTCGTGGCATGACACGGTTAAAGATGTCGTGTTCGCCCTTCATGTCGGGTCGATTAATGGCTGTGTTGGCAAAGTCGATGAGTTGCTTGTCGAGCAAAATGTACCTATGCCAGTTAGCGATTTGCATCGAGACATCATCATGGATGCGCTAGTCAGTCAACACTTACTTGCTGTTTTTGTAAAAAATAGCACACCCATCAACAAGCTTGGCCTCTCTCTCAGCCATTGTTCGCGCCCTCGATTTGGGCCAAAACACTCCCTTGTAGTCATTATGAGCCAGCGCCGCTCGGAAGAACTCGTTGAAACTCTCTTGATCAATCTCTTGCAGGCAGACAATGTCTGCGTCACGCTCGCGCAGTTCGGCCAAAATGAGTTCCCTGCGACTTTCCCAAGCAAGCGCTGAGCTGGGTGTGTAACCATACTGTGACTGCGTACAGTACTTGTCGCACAGAATGTTGTAACTCAGGGCGCTCACAGTTTCCTGAGAAGTGTCCTGAATCTCGTCGAGAACAATCCAGTCTCGCTCAGGTGGCGCCTCTGGTCCAGGGGCATTCTCACGGAAATGCTTAATGAGCTCGCCAGTGCCTTGTTCCATGATAATCTGCTTCAAATCATCCGGAATCGGGTTTCCTTCAATACCAAGCATCTCGAGTTGATACAGAGACCCCAGTTCGTAGGGCAGATTCTCAATGTGATTGTCGAACAACAACAGCTGTTTTAGGTTGACAAGCATGCCAATCTCTGGGGGCAGGTATTGCAGGTTGTTCAGTGACAGGTCCAGATGTGTGAGGTGCCGTAACTGTCCAATCTTTTGGTGAACAAACGTAAGCTTGTTAGAATTGAGGTAGAGCTTTGTGAGAAAAGTGTAGGCGAATAGCGCAGGTGTAATGACTTTGAGGTTCTGACCCCCAAAGTCAAGAATTGTCCAAATATGCTGATCTTTGCCGTCCTCTACTCGCTGGGCGGCAGGTCGATTGCGCTCCTCCTTGTCCGTCTCCTTTTGCATGCCATTGGTTGTTCCAGCTACGATGCTTTTGCTGACACTCGGGTGGATCCTTGCGTGGGAGTGGGCTTGGGTCATTTCGCGCGCGGTCTGGTGCAACTTGAGCTGCTCTTGCCAGTGCTCGGTCTGCGGCTTGTTAAGTCCACTATGGACACTGCCCGGGGTGCCATTCTGGAGGTGCCCGGGGGTGAAGTGGGGCTGGACGTTGGACATGCCCCCACTCGAAATGGTGTGCTGATGGTTGTATTGTCCAACATGGCTGTTACCAGTGAGATCTTGGTGTTGCTGGTGATGTTGGTGTTGGTGCTGGTGGTGCTGATTGTGCTGGAAAGGCTTGCCAAGGCCCATTTGCATGGCAGCGTAGTTTTGCTGGCCTGCCCGCCCGTTCATCATGACGTTGTGGCCCTGGTGCCCATGGCCCTGGTTGAACATACCGAACTGCTGCGGAGACGATTGGCGCCCGGGGGATCGAGCTGGAGAAGGGGTGTCGGGGTTATTGAAAGGGATGCGGGCGGTGGTTGTGGGCGAACGCGCACGGGTGGTAAGGTTTCGAGTGTTTTGCGTGTGTCGTGGAAAAAAGGATTGGCCGGTTCCCCTGGGGTAGACTGAGTACTCAGCCATCTAAGGGAGTTCCCGGAGGTGATATCGAGGGGACCGCAGGCGGCCGTGTGTATTGAGAGAGAGAGCCCCGGGTGGCTATGGCTAGTGAAAGCGTCAGGTAGGCGGTAGGGGACGAGCAAACGATCTTCTTCGTTTTAACATGGGCGCCCGTACGAGTCCTCGACATGAGCACACGCTAGCAAACGCGGGACCCGTGCACCATGTACTGGAGGCTCCCGGCGGTTCGCGAGTGAGAGTGATATGAAAGCGGGGACTGGGTCGTGAGCGAGGGCGAGACTGAGGGCGGCGGCGACGGCGGGTTGGCTAGCGGCAGGGCGTGTGTGTAGTAGAAGGCGGAAGCGTTGGATTGTATTAATATGTCGGCAAGCTATGGTTCTGGGGGTGTCAGCTGCTATGTAGGTGCACATGGTGGGGAATATCAAGAGGTTGGAGCTGCAGCGGGCGAGGGTGGAAGCGGGTGGAAATGCGTGTACGTACAAGAGCAGAGCATGTCCCGGGGGCGCGCAGAATTGGCGTGTGGTCGCAATTGTGCCAGACGGGCGGGGAGATAGACCAACTGCGGCGCTGTGAAGAATAGAGAGCGTAGTGATGCGATACGTGAAGGCCGACAGTCGAACCTTGGCCGATCCATTGGGGGGCGCCGCTAGAGGGCACACGTGACATGGTGGCAGCGTCGATCTGGTGTCCTGAAACCACACAGCTGGCCTCCTCGCGTGCTGTGGCATGCCATGGCCATGCTATGTGTCTGAGCTGAGCTGAGCCGAGCTACGAGCTATGAGCTTTGAGCTCCAACTAGGGGAATCGTCTTGCACGATGAGGGCGCATGTATTGCTCTGTAGTGTCTGGCCTCTCTCTCTCTTTCTCTCAACCGTACGAGGCCCATGTTCCCTCCCTCTGGAGAGTGGACAGGCGGACTTGGACAAAGGCACAATCAGGGATACACAAATTTTGTCGTCGGACTGATGCACCACCAACCCTTTGGCAATGGTAATGGTGGATAGTGGAATTGAATAGCCGTCCAGATGGGATCCCAGGCGCAACCACTCCATGGATAGGGCACAAGGGATACGTGCACATACCTCCTCCTACTACTAATACTACTACTACTTACTACCGACATGCATACATGCATACACACATAGACACATAGTTTCACACATGGTCAGCCCTCCCCCACGCAAAGCATGCAATCGCCTGCAGAGGGCGCGCGCATCTTCGGCTGATGCCGCATCCATGCATATGGCGCGCCGTCGAGAGCAGCTCGGTCGCGGCACCCACAGTGCCCAGCGAAGTACTGCCATAGAAAATCCGGGGGGGGGCATCGTACGGCCGCACACGGTGATTGGAGATGTCTCCTCGGCACGCTCCAGAGCTCCTCACCTGGCCGGCCTGGTACACCCGGATCCATTCCTCCTATTACTCATGTAGACAGATTCACGCGCGCGCGCCATGCTGGCATCTTGGCCTCCCCTGTTGTCGACTCACCTGCTCCTCTTCCTCTTCCGCTGTTGCGCACTGTGATTACCACGGCCGCCCGCCTGTTGTCCCGCTCATTAATTGCTGACTCGCCTGCACGTGCTTATCAGACACTCGACTAGGGGACAGACGAGCGCAATATCACGCTCCCGCTAAAAACAGTGGGGCCAAGGTCGGGAGTAGCCTGGATACCTCTAATCACGTTTCTAGACGGTTTCGATGGGAGACTGGCAGCTGGCAAGCTCCTCCTGCTGACACGCTATCTCAAACTACCCCGTCGCTAACCTGCCTCGCAGTACCGCTATTACGGCACCAACCCTTCGGCCAGCCCTCCCTCTCGGCCAAAGACTGTCGAAGCAAAGCAATGGGATCTGACCACAACAGACGCCCTGGGTAGAACCATTTCTGCGTCTTCGACCGGCGCCTCCTCTGGCTCTCGCCATCTCAGCACAATGGACATTACCAGGGGCTCCATATCCAGCAGCTCCACCCAATTCACAAAGGAAGACGCCGCCGGCCTCCCCAACGAGCCCTTTACCTTGCGCCACGGCCGACGATACATCCGAAACGCCCAATACTACCCGCTGCCTTGCGACCTGCCCGAACTCCATCGCCAGAACTTGCAAACCCTCCTGGCAACCGCCGTCTTTGGTAGGGCCCTCGGCTCAACGCTAACACAAGCCCCGAAAAAGGTCTTGGAAGTCGCATGTGGCTCAGGATACTGGTCGGCTGTGTGCCACGACTGGCTAAGCGGTACGTACACACACTTTGCTGACGTTGCTGACGTTGCTGACCATGGCCAGGCCAAGGCTACCAAGACGTTTCCTTTACCGGATTGGATATTGTCCATGTAGCCGGAGACTTGCAGCGCCAGGGTGTCGACTGGAAATTCGTCCAGCATGACTTGCGAAAGCTGCCCTTGCCCTTCGACGACGAGGAGTTTGACATTGTAGTCATGAAGGACATGAGCATGGTCATACCTCTGGGTGCACCATCGCAAAGGATCCTTGACGAGTGCACTCGCATCCTCAAGTCTGGCGGCACGCTAGAGATTTGGGAGACTGACCATATTATCCGTTCCATTATGCCACACCCACCGCCACCGCCTGGCAAAAATCCACAAGAGTACGCGTGCGCCGTAGCGACGGGCACTTTTCTCATTTCGCACATCACGCCCTTCACCGACGTACAAAACAAATACCTCCAAGATTCGAACGCATGGATTCAAGAGGCTTTGGACCGGCGCAAACTCTCGCCAACCCCGTGTTCGCGTATATCCCAGATTTTGCTCCAGGAAACGGAGACGCTGTGTAATGTTGAAAATCGGAGAATCGCCATTCCCCTGGGAGAGCTACGATGGGAGCGCGAGGCCGCAGGCGAAACAATGAAGCGGCGTGGAAGCGAGGCGGGCAAGCTCAGGACGGGCGGTGCGACAATGGAGGGTTCGACTCTGACCAAGGAGCAAGCGGCTTTGCGACACACGGCCCTACTTGTTGTTATACAGCTGATTGAGAGTCTCGAGCCACTGCTCAAGGAAGTCAGCGGAAAAAATCAGGAGGAGTGGCAGCGGTATTGGAATTCCATGATCAACGATCTTCTGGAGCAAAAGGGCGCCTCGAGCGGTGAATGTCTGGAAATCGGAATCTGGTGGTGCAAGAAGGTGTGACATGTTGATTGTACCTTTTTTTTGTGTCTGTTTGCTTTCCTGTTTGTGATATCCTGGTCAATGGCAGCTTACTGTCGGCAAGCACGACTTCTCTTTCAGTAGTTAGGCGCCTTGATTGTAGCGCTGGCGCAGGGTTCGATAACGCTTCAGATAGTATCTGTTGTAACTGTTAGCAAAATCCCTTTCATATCAAACCTTTGTTTCGGTCTGCAGCTCAAGCTTACAGTGCTTCGATTTCTAGGCCACCAACAATTAGCGGGGAAACCGTGTGGGGTTCCGTTACTCAAGACTCACCTTTCTTCACGTATTCTGCCCTTTCGATGCCTTGCTTGATCTTAGCTTCGTCGGTCAAATTCTGTTGACTTGCGAATGCCTTATGCAAGCGGGTACGGAAGTAGTTGTATCCCTGAGGGTATTCCCGGCCCATGTAAAGTAATTCTGTTTGGGGTGAATATATGTGTGGTGGACAACGGGTACGTGTGAAGGACGACAGACCCTTGTAAATCCGGATGACTTGGTGGCGAAGCGCTGGGTTGGGAGTGGCCATTGTTGTTGTTTTGAGAGAATGAGAGCAGGAGAAGGATACTTGTCGTTAACGGTAGCCGGACTGTTAAGTGTAGCGTTACTGCTGTGTAACGTCATGAATTGCTACACGAGCGATGTTGAAGGTGGAGCTATGCCCAGACCCGGTTTGCCGACCGAAAGCTGTTGTGTGGTGGAACCTGGAGACGCGGAACCTCGGCTTCTTTTCCGCCATTTTCGGGCAAGAGAGGGTGCTGGCACTGAGCCAACCTCCAGGTGACTGATACTATTTCTGGAGTACATCTATCACGCTTCAATACTGCATTATCTACCTGCCAATATGCCGCCATTGTTGCGTCCAGCCATCTGCCGTTTGAAGCTGACTGGGCAGCTCTCAGTTATACAGCGCCTCTCCTTTGAGCGGTATCAGTCAACATCTAGTAGTAGGTAGCAATGTTGTAATTGGCGCCAGAGACATGATGAACTGATCATCATTTTCGAGCAGACAAACCGTCTGCCATTGCTATACTCAGCCCAAGGTGGCTCTCAGATGTCAAAGTGCGCATTGGAAAGTGCATTAGTTTCGGAATCAATCCAGCACAGGTTGAAGAAGCTGGCTCGATACTGCAAGAAACATCAGAAAACTGTAAGTATTCGCCTTGAAATCACCATACATTAGTGTACATGTTTGAGTGAGTGAGAGAGGTGTTGATTGGCATGACTGCTCCAGGGAGAGAACTCGTAGCTGGAAGCGAAGGCTTCCTGACTGGCAAGCAATGGCGAGGACTCTACCGACAAGAGGTTGTTTGGGGAGAGATGGTTAGTTTTATCATATGACGCTTCTGCGGATGAAGACTAATGTGAGCATTGATTGCGCACAGGATAGCATGGTAGGCCCCACTGTAAGGTGTTGATGAGTGATTGCTGATAAAGTCAAAGGGTATCTTTCTCGTCGCCAGCTCTTCCCTGAACAAAGTAGTGTTAAGCATTTGCAGGTCACGTTAACAATGTCATGTACAACCGATATGCGGAATCCGCCAGAGTCAACTGGACGCTGAACTTTGCAGCCAGCGACCCGCAGCATAGAGCCGAGTGGTTGGAGCTCATGACACCGAAAAGCACTGGCTTGATCCTACGGAGTATCAAGACTGACTACAAGTTTGTGAGTGCATGTACACTACTCTGTGCCCCCTTTTCCATTATTCATTTTCTCTCCTTTTCTATTTTTCTTTTTCTTTTTTGCTTCTTCTAATCATGTATCTCTTTTCTTCTAGGAGAGAGGGTTTATTTTTATTTTTGTTTTGACACAGTGGAAATAGGTAGCATTCATTCACTAACGTTGATCCCAGCCCATGAAATGGCCAGATAAGTGAGGTGGCTGCTGCAATTCATGCAAAAGTCGAACGCTGATAGATGGCCACTAGAGTTACGGTACTCCACAAACTCCGCAACAAGCCCAGTCAAGACAGCGACCATTTCATCCTTGATGTCATGATTCTCTCCGAGGCTCAACGTCGTCCGGCTGCGCGTTGCATTGAAGACATTGTGGTCTACGACTACAGGACAGCCAAGAAGTCACCGCTTCCGCGTTTCATGGTGGAGCGGTTCCAGGACACGTTCGAGCTGCAGGAACAGGCCAAAGAAGAAAACAGTAAAAGGGTCAGGATGCTCTTAGATCGGGTCAGGGCATTGGAAAAGAGCAGCTGGGACAGGCCGGATGCTAAGGAAGATTTTGGTAGTGCGGGTGATGGATAGAAGAACGTCACGTGGAGTCGAGCGCGCGGGCAGCCAGACCGGCAATAGCAGATATAAATTGGCCCTATTGATGTGTTTGCATGACAGGGTGAATGTCGCAGTGCAGTGGTGGAGCAGGTTTCGAGCCAGTTGCAGCGTTGCAGCGTTGCAGGCGCATCACGTCATGAGCCCCTGCAGCTTAGTCGATGCAACATGCGGGGTTGCTTGCAGGCTTGCTCTGGTTCATGGCGAGCGTGACTGGCAAGGAAAAGCGATCAAATTGCATTGAGCAAGATGGTTGTCTAGTCTGGCAGCAGAGTAGAACGCAGATGGGTACGCAGCAAAGTGGGTAGACGTCGCGGACATGTGGTGGAGGCGGCAAGGATCTGCACGTGATGGGCGATGCAAATTACCGCTTCCAGAGATCTGCACGCCCGTTGGACGCGTGATGTTCAAGCTTTTCCTTATTTGCAACGTAGCCCCACCGCCATTGGTGTGGGCTGCGTTAAGCTTCTACGCCGGCATAATGTGCATGGCGGAAAAGGCCATGGATGTGCGGGCGGATGGCTTGGGCGCTATGCTCGCCTCAAGTGAGCACACACGCACACACATCGAGATAGGTACTGTAGGAGTCGACGGGAATGCTCCGGTGACGTTGCAAAAGACGGCCCGTGTTCGGCTCAAGGTTCATCAAGCAGAGAGGGCAGCCATGGTGCGACGTGAATAATGGTCGTGGCCACAGCTTATGTACATGCATGCCCTGCTGGCAGCCGCGGCACTTTTTCAGCGCCCTGAAAAAAAAGACCATGGCGATGGCGATGGCGATGCGGGTAATAGCGTAGGCGGCGGGGGTTGCCCGCTGCAGAGACTTCATAATACTAGCATGCGGTGAACAGGACAGGAGCAGATGGACCTAGTTAGGCAGCGCGACTTTATTCGCTACCGGGGGACCTGTGGCCCAGGGGGGACCTGGCCTCCGCAAATGAACGGCCGTGTTAAAGAGGCCGGCGAGATCCCGGTGACTGTCATGGTGATGGGGATGATTACGGTGCAGACGATGATGCAAGGCAAGCAAAGGCCTGCTTGGTCCAGCGCTCTACTGTATCGGAGGAGAGAGCAAGAGGGAGTGATAGAAGAGGAGCAGGCTCTGCATGTGTCGCGCGCACAGCAACCGTCGTGTGCTAGTGGCCAGGATCGGCATGGTGAAGAGAAATCGGAGCCAGTTCGGCTGATGATGATGATGATGATAATGATGAGTAGGAGTAGTGTGTCGACAGTCTCAGGACATGGTTTACGTAGTGAGTGCGGTAGATGTGTGCGGTGCTAAGTGGGCGGCCGTCATTGTATCCAAGTACATAACGTGTACATGGGCATGTGAGGGGAGGGAGGCCATGGCATGTGAAGTCCAGTCAAGTGAAGCGAAGCGAGGCGAAGCGAAGCGGACTGGCAGGTGAAACCACGGTACGGGCAGGCGAAAAGGGCCAGGCAAAGGCAAAGGCAAGCGCGTGGCCCGGATTTCTTGGTTGACTTTTTTGCATTTGACGTTTGCAGGGCAGGCGCGAGGCTTGGCAGCAGGCCCATTCGGCGGAAGTCACCACCCACGAGCAGCAGCCAGGCGCAGGGCAGCTTTCTTGCTCCGCTCCCTAACAACCTCTCTCGCCGCCCAGCACACGACGACGCTTCTTCGCCCTCACACCCCCCACCGAGCAGCGGCTCAACGTCTTCCAGTCTGGCTCGTCCTGTCCAGCAGTCGAGTCTCGCCGGGGAGAGGTTTGCCCGCTTGCACCCGCACCCGCACCGCCGTCTATGGTAGCAAAGTCGAAGAGGACCGCGGCGCACGACAAGCGACACGAGAATGGCCTTGCCGCCCCCGGCAAACGCATCGACAAGCAGAAAAGCAATCCGGCCCTCAATGCTCATCACGTCAATGGGAAGCCCGCTGCCAGCACAAAGCCCTGCTCTGGCCATGTAGAGAATAGCGACATGACACCCCCGGCCAGCGCCCACCACGATGCTACCATGCCCGCCGCGTCGTCGTCGTCGACCACCACCGCCAACAGCAACAAAAACAACAACACCGCCTCCTCTGGCACCACGGCGACCACTGCAAGCACTACCGCCCCCGCTGCTGCTGCTGCTGCTGCTGCTACCTCTTCATCCGCCTCCTCCGCCCGGCCAGACGAGCGCACGCGTGCCGCCTCGGACGCCTCGATTGACAACTCTGTAGAAGCCTGCCGCTCCTACGACAATGCCACGGCGCCCTTTGACCCCATGCACTCCGCCCTCCGCCGCGCTGACACAAATGGCTCAAAGCCCGCGTCTCTGTCCATGACAACCATGCTCTCGGTCCCCGCCACCATTCTCACGTCCTGTCCGCTGCGGGACGTGCTCGCAATCCTCATTATTCTTCTTCAACTGCCTCCGGCCGTTCTTACCGTTGTACAGTTCCTTTTCGCTACCCTCACCTTTGTCCCGCCACAGGCCGGGACCCCTCTCTCTGCCCTCTCCGCCTTTCCCTCCTTCACCGACATCTTCCAGGGCTCCGGCGGCACGCCCTCGCTCTTCACCACAATCATCGCCGATACCGTCATCTTGATGATATGGCTGCTGCTGTGGGTGCCTGCCCAGAATTTCTTTTTGGATCTGGCACAGGCTGTCATCGCCATCGCCCTGGGGGGTGCCGCTGCTGGAAAGAAAGGCACAACCAACAGCATTGTTATATGCTTTCTCATCATTCTTACAAATCACGTCTTCAGATTCAGGCCTCTCCGGCAACACATGGTCCACTTTCTTTGGACAGGGCTCGCCCGGGGAGGCCTGGAATTTTTGACGAGCCCCCCGAGTACGCCAACCTATTTGGAAAGCTTCTCAACCCCCCATGGATGGCCCCGTAGCCTCTTGGGTATTCATATTCTAGCCCAAGGCGTCGTTCGCATTATCCGACGCTCTCTGTCTCGACGAGAACACACGACTCTGCCCACTGGCAAGAAAACAGACCCCGAATCTGGTGTACCTCAACGCTCAAACTCAACGCACCACGAACCAGTTGCCGACCTGCCCAGTTCCTCGAATACCGACGTTCGCCCCCCAGGGCCCGCGCCCGCCGCACATGCAAAGGATAAGGCGAGCAGTGGTAGAAGGAAGAGAAAGCAGGCTACCCACGTTCGGAGCCAGCAGCCGTTTTGGGCTGCTCTTGCTAGTACAAAAGTTACTGTTCTAAAAGAGATGGAAAGTAGCCGGGCGGCAAACGACGCCGACGAAGCTAATGCAAAAGACGCAAATCACATTGGAAACGCTGTTTGGAGACCGGAAGACGATCGTGTTTGGATTTCAGAAGTCGGATTTTCCGACATTTCATTTCGTGTTAGTTTAGCCGGTGGGGCTGGACTTCAAGAGCAGGATGAGGAAGATTCAAGTGTTGGATCTGGGATTGACAAGTCAAAGCCATTCTACATCCGTGTAAATGGTGCCGATTGGAGCTCTGCCCGGATCCGGCAAAGCGAACCTGTCGATTTTGAGGGCCAAGAGGGAACGGGCTATTGGGTAGGGGAGATTTTTGGTCTGACTGCTCTCTCCAATTACTATTGCGAGTTTGTGCGGACTAGTGACAACGAAGTCTTCTACTCAGCAAGTCTTATTACCTCGGCCAGCCCCGTCACTGAGCTTGGTAAGCACAACGGCAGCCTACCCTGTATGTTTTTTTCTGCTAACACGATCAACTTCAGCTTCCATAGCATCCCCGCCACCGCACCAGACTCTTCGACCTTCTTCGCCCACAACAACCTTGAAAAATTCTATTGCCGCCGCTGATCAACAACTGCAAGAGCAACGAAATCGCCTGAAGCGGAACAAGAAAGACCACAAGACTGCCATTACCAACATCAAAAAAGAGGTGGATACGCTTGGAAATCGCCTCGCCAACGCCGGTGGCAGTGACGAGCGCCAACGCCAGCGCGTGCTCCAGTTCACCCAGAATATCCGCCAAGCCGACGACGCAGCTGCGGACTTTGCCCTTCAAGCAGAGAATCTTGGAAGTATCCCCGAAGACGAGGCAAAGGAGGCTGCGGCAAAGAAGGCCGAGTGGAAGAAGGAGCGTGACAACAAGAATGCTGTTGTGAGCGAGTTCGACAAGACCAAGGAAGAGATTGAGCGCCAGGTTCAAAGCGTCCAAAATGACATCAACAACGCTTACCAGAAGCGAGAGCGCCTTCAGCAGCGTCAAACTAGGCTCAATGAGCAGCACGACCGTCTGGTGACCGCCAACGCCGAAGGGTTCACTGCTAAGCAGCGAAGAGAGCAAGAGCGTGCAGCCCTGAGGGCTCAGCGTGCCGATGTCGAGCATCAATATCGGAGCAACATCATCAACTACGAGAGGCGAACTGAAGAGCAAAATATGGCTACGGGGCAAATGCTGCAGACCCTCCAGCATTACGAAGAGCTCTTTCTTCAGCAAGCGCATCAGCACATGTCTGTTCCAAGTACACCTGATGGCCATCTCCCAGGCACAAGCATGTCCCCTCACAACAACGGCTTCACTAGCTTCACGTTTCCGTCGTTCAACCCTCACATCAACAGCACTCCTGGTTCTATTCGTGGTGGTCGCGGTCGCTCTTCTTCCATGCTTTCCAACGTATCTGGTTTCACCGATGCTTTCGATGAGCCCTCATCCTCGGCCCCTTATGTGCTTGGAAATCCTTTCAACACCCCTGGGCCTGTCAATGGACGCAACCGCAGTCATGGAAGTGGCAGTTTGAGCTCAGGCACGTCCAGTCAAAGCTCGAGCCAGCGAGATCCAATGAGTCCTGTTCAAAGCATCAAGCCTATGATGGTCCGAAGCTCGACTAGTGGTAGCAATGGGTTCATGAGCCCGATTGGCACTGGCAGATGAACAAAAGAAAAGATTTGTATATTCATATGTGCACGATCTATCGATTGCGGATTCTTACATAGCTCTCCAATGTGATTTTGTATTCTTTTGGTTTGTTAAGAATTGTCTCGACTATGCCTGTCTTGGAACCGTTGCAGTGACTTGAGCTCGTGGGGTTGTGCATGTGTTTAGCTGTCGCCATGGCGCTGTATCTTGATTACAGCACGTTCTTAGATATGTTGCAAAAGTGTTCATTTGGAATCGACTTGCCTACATGCAACAGAGCAGCAGATGGTTCAAAAAGAGATCGCTTTGGTTGAGGTACTTTGTAGACCATGACGGGTAAACATTCACTTTTCTGAAATCGATCCAGTTCTTGCATTGTTTAGAAGAACACAACTGATTACCTGTTACCACAAGCACCGCTGGTTCTCAGTTTACATTGAAGAGGATCATGAGTAGCAATAATAGGACTGACTAGCGGATGATCCGTGAACTCGAATCTAAGAAGAAATCCTCCTTGTATAACAAAAAAGTTAAAAGACAGCTTGCAAATGTTAATGCAAAGCTTCCAAATTCATTGATGAACACTTTCTATGAATGTTGTTAACTATTCATTACTCAGTCTGGCTATTCACCACATCCATTACCCCTGAGAAGTTTGTCTGAAAAGACAAAAAAGCTTGCTAGCACGATATACACACAAGACAAGAGACGACATGTCCGTTCGTCACTTTGCCAACCGACCAGCTGCACTTAGCCAAGTGCCACAGCCACGCATTCGTTCTCCTAAGCTGACGTATGAGGTGTCTGTAGCACCACCATATGTTGCAAGACAGTCGAGAATCTGCTTGTTATCTTGTATCCAAACTCTTTTGCATTTTGACTGTAGACAGAGCCATGGAATATAGGTTGATTGGTCTTGATATTATTGCATTCATGTTGTGTTGACTATCTCACAGTCCTGAGAAAGGGGGTGAAAAAAGCATCATTGAATGTGTTGGAGGTGCCAGAAAAGCAATAAGCAAGACATTACCACATGCGCACACTTCCTATTAAAGCACTGTCCATGAAATTGAACAAGATACCACTCCTTTCCCCACGCCTTACTACTCTGTCACAGGATCAAACGTGTCTCTGTCTCGCTCGCACACACACACACACACACACACACACACCAAGAGCGGACAGAGAGAAAACTTAAAAAAAAACACAAATGGCATCATAGAATACACGCCCAGGAAAACTGGACTCTGGAAAATGTATGTGTGTTAAAAAAACCCAGAAACCGCTAACGCCTTGCACCCGTATTCACATGTGTTTCCGAAAAAGAAAAGAGGAAGAAAAAAGACCAAACAAATCAGCAATTGAGACACTGCTCTCTCCTTTCTGCACCACCACCGAATTTCTTTCTTTTTGTCGCAAACATGATGACAGCAATCTCTATGCACAAGAGTACACATGCCTAGATACGGTGCTTCTCGGATTCTGTGATATATATTAGTTTGACAAAATATATGACGTGATATGGTAGTAGGTATTTTACTGACCGAGTCGTGAGTACAGCATGTAGAGTGCCATTTGGTTGCACTCTTGTGTACCTGTGATGGTAACAAGACGCTCGTTGCTGTTGTCGGTAGGCTCGTTGATCTTGATGACACTGCCACTGAGCTGGCGGATCTCGTTGATCTTGGCACCGCCCTTTCCAATAATGGCACCAACCATGTCGTTGGGGATGAAAATCTGCTGTGTTAGAGGCTGGCCGGGGATGGCGCCAACGGCCGCGTGAGGAGCAGCACCGTGTGCAACAGGTGCCGCAGCAGGATGGGCTCCATAGGGGGTGGGAGCAGCGGGGCCGCCGCCATAAGGACCACGGCTGGGCGAGGCAGCACCATAAGGCATGCTGGGATGACCATATGGCGATTGCTGAGGAGGCTGGCCATGCATGTGAGGAGCACCGTATCCACCATGGGCGGGGGTGCGCTGAGGAGGTTCCTGGCGACGGAAGTTCTGCGGGTGAGAGTACTGGCCACCAGCGGGCTGGGGAACATAAGGTTGGACAGACATGCCACCTGGAACAACGTTGGCAGCCATACCACTGCGGGTTGCGTATTGGGATGCCGCAGGGCCACCGAATCGCTCTGTCAGCTGCTCAACCAGAGTCTGAGCAACATAGTACACCGCAATGTGCACAGCATCGGCAACTCCGAGCACAATCAACGAACGCTCGCCAGAGTTGGGAAGAAGAGTGTCAGATGCGTTCAACTTAGCGTTGGAAGCCTCCTGGATTTCGCGGATGCGAACACCAGCCTTACCAATAATGGAGCCGATGAGGATATGGGGGATGAGCAGACGCATGGGATACGCCTTGGATGTGGAGGTCGAAGGCGTCTCAAGGTCTTCTTGATTGAGCGTGCGTACAATAAGACCAAAGGCCTTGGAAACGGCATCAACTTGACCGCTTACAGTGAGGATACGTTCAACAGCACCTCGTGAGTAGTCACTGACGGTGCACTTGGCGCCAGACAGACGTCGGATCTGGGTTACATTCTCTCCGCCTTTACCGATGATGGTGGCAGCCTCGCTGGTGCCAATACAAGCACGAATATGCAGCCAATTGGACTCGTCGACTTGTTGATTGGGGTTCACAGGGCGACCATTGGCACCAGACGTGGATTGAATGGGCTGAGTTTCAAGGATAGAGGGAGCATCAGGAACAACGGTGTCGGCTTGGTTGGTGCCAGTGCCATTCTCGACGGCAGGAGCAGCTGCGTCAGGCACGGCCTTTGCCTGATCTTCACTGATGCCTTCGACGGCAACGGCCTCTGCTTTGACTGGCTGCGCAATTTCGATGGCATCTGCGCTTGGGGCTTCATCCCTAACCATCTTGTCGAGGGCAGGGCGCTTGGCATCTGGCTGATCGTTGAGTCCGGCAGGCGACGAGGGCTCTTCAAGCGGTCGCTTGGTAGACGAAGCCGCAATGGTGGGTGATGCAGACATGGCTTCTGTGTATGAGTTTTGGGGGTTGGATATCTTCTTTTTTTGTGTGGTCTTTCAACGGCTAGATGCGCTCTTCACAGTCGACGAGCGCGCAAACGAAATGTTGAGATTTTGTTCAATTGATCTCGATTTATCTTTGCGACTTTTTGTTTATGTACAGCGTGGGGGCCGTGAAAGAAAGCGTGCTGTGAGGGCGGGCTGGATTGGGGGTCGCGACAGCGCGGGTGAAGGTTGGTGTAGGAGACGTCGCCAGGAGCTTGAACGGAGTTTTTTTTGGGGCGTGCAGAGGAGGGAGTCGGTAGGTAATGGTGGTGTTGTGATGGAGCAGGAGAGTCTGGAAGAGTGGGTTGGATGGATGTGGTTTATGTGTGTGTGTGTGTATGCTTGGCTCGAGGGAGCGATGGATGTAAAGGTCGAGAGATGAAGAAACTGGCCCAAGTAAAGAAAGCTCGCTCGTCAAACCTTGTCGGCAGCGATCCGGCGTCTCAGGTGGCGGAGAGTCCGATGTTGCGCGCGCCGGTCTTCTCGCACGAGAAGGCAATGGCTGGGAGAAGGGGGTGGATGATGATGATGAGGAGGGATGGGGATGGGGATGGAGCAGGAGCTTGGGGTGGGTGGCGATGGTTGGGGACAGCAAGCGAACTGCGTGAGGGAGGAAGGGCCGGCGCAGCAAAAAGGAAGCCGTCGCGGGGAGATTGGCGCTAAGTCTTGGCAGGTCACGTGCGGTTTGCTACACCGTGCCGCAGCGAGAGTAGGTGGCACAAGCCGTTGAGACACGGGCAAACCCAAAGGCTGCTCTCACCATCCAGCACCAGCGCCAGCGCGAGCGCGCACTGCTCAGCCGTTCAAGAGCGAGTGGGGGTGAGGGTACAGCGCGCCAGGCTCGACGCGTCTGTTAGGCGAACCAGCGTGACCAGCCCAACCACCACCACACAGAACACCCGCTTAGGCGATTGGAAGAGAACATGGCAGACGCACCCCGTCAGGTGCTCCAACGGATACGAGACTATGCCCAGGAAGCCCGCCGCCTGCACGACCATGCTGTTGATCTCGACCCGTCCGACATAGAGGCTCGCCTGGCGCAGACGGTGAAGGAGCTGCAGGCACGCATACAGGAACAACAAGCCGCACTGGACCAGGTAAGAAGAGACTGGCCTCACCGTCTCGTTGGAGCTTCGCTAAGCGGGCCATGTATACACACAGTTGCGGTCTCGGTCCAATCTTGACCTGGAAAGCGTGGCCTATGCATCAGAAAATCCGCGCCAGAAACTGCAGCAGCTCGTGGCCGTCAAGGAGGCATATATACGCCTGAAGCCAACTACCACCTTTCTGCCGGGCCCGGGATCTCTTCTGCCAGCACTGTTAGCTGCACGTAGCCTTCAGCAGAATGTACACGGAACCAAGGAAGCCATTGCCAACACGCAATCTCAACTGGATGCAACAGAGACGATGCTTCGTCGCGAACAAGCCAACCTGCACGATGCCAACCGCCTTACCGAGGCCATGCAAGACCGCATCCAAAGGCTGCGCTCCCAGCACCAGGACCGTTCTCAGAAGACTGCTGCCCAGCTCACGCGGGAACTGATTGCTGCCAAACGCACGCAAAAGGAGCACTACGACTCGGATATGAAGCGCCTGGGAGAAGCCATGAACGACTTCATCAACGACTACCTCTCTACCATGCTGGCCGCCGAAGAACTAGGGGGTCCCGTAGTAGGTGACATGCTCGACGTAGATGACGACACACTGGCAGCCGGCTTTACCAAGAAAGGGCGAGCAAAGTCTTCGAAGAAGCTTCCGTCGGACAAGATACGACAACGCCGGATCGACCAGATTTGGGGCAGCAGTAAGAAGCCAGTTACGAATCAAGAGCTCCATGACGACAATGATAATGGCGAGGAAGAGCCGCCTACTGAAGCTGAAGCTGCCGACGCAGAAATGCGCCAATTAATTGGTCATCTGTTTGCTACATTGATGGGTCCTGGCGGAGGCAAAGCCTACTTGCAACTGCAACGGGATTCTGCGGCCTCGAGGTTCCTAGTTAGAGCAAAGATTGCCCAGTTCCACCCCAAGGACGCGAATAAGCTGCGTTTGGTAGACTTTGGGCGCGAGCTGGATGACTGAGCAAAATAATGTTTGGTCGGGGAGCTGGTTGCGTTACGGAGATGAAACGGATCCCCAAAAACATTGATTTTTTCCCCCCCTCCCCATGGAAATAAGCAATACAGAAGAAAAAGACGCATTGTTAGAGTTATGCCTAGGGCTCCTCTGTTTCTCTTCGTCTCACTCTTTCTCTTTCTGTCGCACGCGTAGCTGTGGCGGTGCACTCTTAACCTTTTCCTTCCCTGCCCAAACCCACTACGTCGTGTACCCACATTACCCCATGATCTCGTTTTCTTTCCGCATCCAATACTTTTGCAGTCGGCTTCTACTACCGTTTTCTGTTGACACACATTCCCCTTTGGGAGTTATATCATTCACATCCTAAGCCTATAGTATGTATGGGACGAGGGAGACCCACACCCCAGCTCATAACTGTCTCTTTCTCCGCCATTATTCAAGAAGAAAAAGAAAAAAAGAAAACAAACCACGCCATATTGGGCAAAACAAAAAACGTTGGACCCCACAATATCGCGTATTTTCCCTTCTCGTTTGTTTCTGCAAGGGGCGAAAAAAAAAGAGAGTTATTGGGCGTGCGTCGGACAATAGGTACAAAAGTAGCCGCAGTCTTTGTACGCATTTGGCATTGCGGATTGGGGGCAATGGCGGCGGCAGCGACTCATATCCCTGTACTACGCTCGTGCGTATTGTATCTATGTACATATGTATTGTATATGTATTGTTTTGTGTCGTAGGATTAGTATTACTTTAGCAGGGCTACCCCATGAACCTGGTCTGATAATGGAGACGGGGGAAAAAAAAAAGGGGGATCCTCCCGTCCTGGCACTTCTGCCGAGCAAGGCAAGGAGACTAGAAGAAGAGAGGAAGAGAAGAAGCTGACTGAGCTATGACCAATGCAACCTTTCCAAGGGCATGGTGCAGCAGTGCACAAGTCAAGCAGTCGTCTATGCGTTAGTTTAATCTGTCGATTGTTTTTTTTCTCTCTCTTCGTTCGCAATGATTACTGATGGGGGAAATAAGGAAATAAGCGGCGCGCGCGTACCCACCACCATTACCAACCCCCCAGCTGCCTGCCCCATCATCCCATCATCCATCCCTTCCTCCGCCCCCCCCCCCGGCGGTCTGGGATCGAAAAGAAGCAAAAGGACGGAGCATGGGAATTGAGCATTATCTCAAACCAGGTCTCGAACACCTGTCGGGGAAACTCAGACGGGTCAAGCGGCACAACGGAGAGGATTAGGCGCGACTTGCTTGACTGAGACATGAGAGAGTACATACTACTATGCATGTATCGTATTAATGCATCTTCATCGACGTGGCTCCTGTAGGTACATAAGGCCCGCCCATCTATCTCACGCCTTCCAATCGCCCAACCGGCAGTATTCCAGCCACGCATTAGGCGGCTGATCGCATGACAGCTCATGGGCGCGCTGCTGATTCGCCAAAGACGATGAAGCGAGATGACGCGCGATCTATTATCATTCGTTGGGATATTGTGTTTGTATTCCCTTGCGCCTTTTCGGCTGCTTACCATTTTGCCGAAGGATCGTGCGAGCGCGGGGAGCATGTATGTAGCATGGTGTGTACATACATACATACATACATGTGGATGCATTTGCCTATGTGAGTGTGATGAGGGACGGGACACGCGTGCCGATCGGGGAGTTACTGCACTCAGACACCAGTACCAGGCATTGGGAAGCGAAGCTGCCTTTTCCGCTTGGTACTGGTGTGGGGAAGAATAAGCTGTGCTGGCACTGGCAGACGGAGGCGATCGCCGTTCGCAAGGTAAGAGATGAAACACTTGAGGGTGATCAGGGTGCTTGAATGGCTTGACCGCACCTATGAGGTCATTGATGTGAATCCCGTTATTCACAAGCTGAAGATTTTGTCTGTCGACGTGATCATTCACCAGCATGAGGTTTGCCGCGATTGGGACACGCCCCCATTATGGTGTCCACGTGCGGGCCTTGTCGAAAGGCTTGAGAAAAACAGCAAGGGGGAGTGGGGACGAAGGGACAAGACTTTGAGGACGCCACTGAGCTTCTACAAATCGAGCTTCCAAACTAGCCGCAATCTCGGGATCGCGTCCATGTGTCGGTTGTTGATGATGAATCGATTGGAACTCCGTCTCTCTGTCCAATCCAATAGACCGTTGTCATGTATGTATTGGTGGATGTTGAAGTAGACCCCGATCTTGGCTTCTGGGTACAGCGCCCGGTGGCAGAATCAGAGCTCCCAACTAGGCCAGAGTGGCTGGCGACATATCGACGGCGCGGGTATTGGCTCTGGTATCGGTAGTCGTGCCGGCGCTTTGGCTAGTAAGATGGATGCTAATAGCCTCAAGCGCATCCGTTTTTTTTCCATCGGCTACCCAGATCATAGTAACATCTGCTAAAGTCTACCTGACTCAACCCGCATCGGAGTCAGATCCACCAAGCAAAAGCAGCTAATGTGCACGCAACAAAGGAAGAGGAAAAAAAAGCCCCTCCCATTTGCATGACCTTAGCTTCCATGGGACATTCCGTGTGGTCTCAGCTGCCACTCGTTCCAAAATACACTAACGGGCTGATAAAGGCCGCCTCCAACCACGGAGAGCCGTCAGCCCAATCGTTGTTTGAGCAATGCTACTGTGAGAAACCTTAGCGGGAGTTTTTTTTTGTTTTGTTTTGCTAAAGCGTCGGAGTCGTTCCGTCTGATCAACGGCCGTGAATGCAAATTAACCCCCATCACACCAGTGCACACACACACACTACGATCTGCAAACTACGGCTGACACGCTTCTGTACTACAGTACTGGTACCGTAACAGTGGGGTACCAAAAGTCTAGACTTTGACTGAGTTGATCCTTCGGTCATTGTACGGCCATGTTTGTGTGCGATGACCTAGTGTAAAGTGAGGCACCCAGTCTCGCATGTGAAGGATTGAAGATCGGTGCAGCAAGTGTACGTATTCATGTGGCGGTATCATGTCGCTCTGTCACAAATGCTCGTCTCGCTAGACCTGCGTTATCGTAATCCCTTTGCAATGTGGCAAAAGTCGATCCAACGCCATGCATCATAGCGACGAACTTCTGCTCTGTGAGTCAGGGCTTGTGACCATGACCATGCACATGCCTTCTAAAACCTAGCGGTACGTACAAGCGTACGCACCATGTGGCACAGTCCAGCGTTCTCGAGCCGTTGTGGCGAACGCGCGAACTAAGCCACACTAACTCGCCACTTGGGGGAGTACCAGACTCGCTACTAGATTACACATGTCGATCTTCGACTAGAAGAACACAAGCCTATTGGCTCATGCATAACGTTATACACCTACAAACTTTACCAAGCTGCTGTGGCCCAACCGCCTTTGTCCAATGTGAAGAGACCATATTATGTGTCATGTCTGTATTTTCCATTATTAGCACAACTTACACACTAGTTCCTTGCCCGCCTTCGGGCGACGTAGCAGTAACGTCGCTTGGGGACTCGGACATGCCTCGAGCAGTTTCGTCCGTTGTGGCAAACAAGAAGCTCCCAAAGGAAGTTGATAGGATACCTCAGAAGAGCCCATTGGTGTTTGTGCGGTTTGTTCACGGTCTGCTCTTGTGCTAAACTGTGGCGTTACATACGACTGCCGAGCAACAGCTACGTATGTATGCCGAGTAGTAGTCTTCGTCCTCGTGTACCTACGTTTGCATATGAGCTTTCATAGCTTGTCCATTTCCATCCAACTGGTCAGCATCGGTGCCGGGTTCCGCCATCGCTTTGCTTGTGCCATCAGACCATTCATGCATGAGCACTCGCATAAACAACCATAAGCCCCATAGTCAAGGTTGTAAATTTGTCGCAGGTGACTGGCGGTAGGATGCGTATACATGTTTCAAATGTGCGATAAGTGAGGAGACGACTCGGCAGCATCATTGCGCTGCCAGGCCCAATCGGCCCGCCCTTACTCGACACCTGTTCTGGAATTGCCAGCGCATCTTCCGCTCCCTGCTACTTCGGTTTGTCTTCTTCGGACTCACGTGTATCGTCGTCGTGATTCGTGAGCCACTTGCTGCAGTATGACATCAAGCTTCGGACACACTGTGCTTAGGGTCGGAACGTACTTTGGCGGCATCGGCTACCCTACCCACCCATACCTACCTACCCGCCAGCCCCTCTCTCAATCTCTTACTTTTCAGGGGTTCCCCATCTGACCACCCACAAATGATATACGATTGTTTCCGATGGGGCATTTTTCGTCTTCTCCATGTGCTCAAGAATCTCATATCCTATTGTGAAACCCGTCCATGACTCACTCCATCTTGATGTTTTGCAGTGCAAGAGGTTGTTGTGCAAAGGCGTGTTTTTGTCTCAACTCAGCACGCCCAAGTGGATAGTTTAATTTCCGGGTGGCTGATAGCGCGTCAAGGTTCAACAGAGTGCCAAGCGGTCGAGAGCAGGCGACGTGACATTGATGGATAAATCGCAATACGGGGACTCGCTCGGATAGAAGTCGCTGCGAGGCGCAAAGAATGTCACTATGTCATAATGTCAGTGGAGAGTGCGCGTACGTGCGTAGTATCCGGTCCAGCTTCGGTCGCACAAAGTGTGCGCATCTTAAGACATGGATGATTTGAAAATTTGACTCTAAGGAAAAATGGGCATGTTGCGACAATGGTGGGAGCGAAAAAAAGACTTTGATTAGGCTTCCAGAATACTCTGGATATGTGCACTGTGGAGAAACGACGTTGCCATGCTTGTTGTCTGTGGAGAAAGAAAAAATACAACCCCCAACGCTGCCTCCTCATACTGCGTATATGTATCTCGCTATATGTTCGTAACAGATCGTCCATGTGCAATCTTAGCCGCGGAAAAGTTGGAAGAAAAAAAGTGTTAATGGTATAAATGGGTATCGTCGTCGCACCAAAAATGAGAATGGAAAGGTATCAACATAGGAAATGAAGTGACGCTCAACACGAGCGAGCGGCATCACCTAACGGCGACACTGACCAAATGGTCCAATTGTAGCTGGAGATTAGAATTTGAGAAATAATAGCGACTGGCATCATGCGATGCGACACGCTCAAGGGGGGGAATGGTACAAGGGGGAAGAGGAGGAGGCATTAGGGTCGGTTATGTGCCAAGAAAACAGGGTATCAAAGTGGAAAAAAGAACGGCACCTCGCTAGGCCGCCGACATGAGCAGCCTAGAAGAGAAGACGGAGTTCGTAGCCAGTTGAGTGGACGTTTTCGGTGACGTTGATATCTCCATCGACTTGAACATCAGTAGGACCGGCGTCCCATTCACGCTTCATGGGATGGGCCGGAGGCGTGCCGATTTCATGGAATTCTGCCGTCATATCCTGTTGCTCCGGTATCCTGCTGACGGCATCGTCGTCCATCAAGATCTGTAATCCTTTTTGGTTGACCCGAATGGTCCGTGTGACTTTGCTAGGCTCGATCTTGATCTTGATTGCGATACCAGCGACCAGCTCTTTGACAGTACGGTCCATGAGATATACGGCGCGGAAATAGTTGTCGTCGGGTTGGCGACCGGCAATCCGAGGTTGAACAAAAAAGCAAGCAACCGGCTTGAGCAGGGGCTCGGGAGGCGGCTGGTACGTCTGATCCACACCAAGTGCTTCGATCCAGCCAGATAGTGCGTGGTCGTCAGAATACGGGCGCTGAACCTTGGTTGGAACATCTGCACCTCCGTGCATGTTGGCCATGCCCTTGAGATCACCTGTCGCGGTCTGTGGAAGATTGCGCCATTCGTTCGAGGACATGCGCGAGGGTGGCTGGAATGGCTGGGGGCGTTGGAAAGCCGAAGCCCGACGTTTTTCCGAATGAAGGGATTGCGAACTGGGTGTTGGAGATACCACCGAGGAGTTCGACGTCTGTGGATCCTGACCATCCCACATCTGTGCGTCGATGTTTGTGTCGAGCTTGGACAAATCCTGCGAGGATGCGCTCAGGACTACTGGATGCAGGTCTGGGTCGTCCTCTGCTTCTCCCTTGAGGTAGAGAACGCTGACGGGCCTGGTGGAGCTGAACATGTCCTGCAAAGATGCCAATTTGATATGGAGATCTTCCTCGGCAGGCGCGCGAGTTCCCTGGTTGTCGCTGGTAGAAGACATGGACCATGTTCTCTTGTGCTTGGGCACCTTGCCCGGCCTTTGGCTCATGGTGCCCTTTGAGATGGAGCCACTGCGCTTCCGCTTGCCAAAATCCTTCATGCCCGACTCGACCTGGGCAATCTGCTGCTTGAGCTTATCAATCGTCTTCTTAACGTGCGCGACATCATTGGATAGCTTGCGCTCGGCGCCATGGTCTCTGAAAAGCTTGACCTTGCAATAGCAGAGCTCGGCTTCTGATCGTTGTGGCGATGATCCAGCCGTCTCGGTGATTACTTCAGTCTTTGCGCAAAGTCGGACTGGAATTCCCTTGACACCTTTGGAATGGCTGAAGTCGGTAGAGAGGAAATTGAAGCGCACAGCCAAAGAGCATTCGGGTGATGCGTTGGGGACTGGTGTCCATGTTACGACGAAGCCATCAAACGAAGACGATTCCAGCTCGACCCTGGGTCTGCCTGGAGCTTCACCGCCACCGACTTGGCTCGGATCCACAAACTCGACGGCTTGTAGGCGGCCACCGCGCTGATGGGCCTCGTTTGTGCCGCGGCCTTCTTTCCATAGTTGCCAGCATGAGGCGGGCCGTTGACGCTGCTGCTCGTCCTCGAAAGAAATGCGGATAAAAGTCCTGTACTTGAGCGAAGAGGAAGGAGGCGCCTGGAGTGGTGCTGTATCAACCAAGGAAATGGAATAGGCCTGTCCCTTGTTCAAATAGGTCACTGGAACTTCATCAGGCTGCTTAACCATGGCGGTTGGCGCATTTAGAGTGACATGATATCGGAAGCTGTGCGGAAAGGAAAAAACCAATTATCAGTATGTCTTGATTCAACACATTTGGTGCTGCTACTCACTTTTGGTTGGGTGGTGGGGGTGCAGGGGCAACTGCAGCGGCAATGTTGTTGCTCTCATACGAATGCGGTGCAAAACCTATGAGAGGGGATTGTTCTTGCATCTCGACATCTGGAACCATATTGTCCAGTGGTGAGTTTTCGTGGGTTTGCGCCATGGAACGCTGATCGAATGCCGAGGGTTGATGGGTGAAGTGGTGAGGCGCAAAAGACTGCGAGTGCTGAGGCTGCATGGCGAAGGGATTGACATTTTGGAAGTGATGAGTGCCCAGGGCATGGGGATTGAAGCCATGGAGGTGGGCGGTGGGTGCGATTTGGCCAGCATGGAGTCCGCCTTCCGAGGTGGGCAGTGACAGTGGGGTTCCTAGGCCAAAGCTGAAGCCGGGAGTGTGCAAGTCGCCGGCTTGACTGTGGTAGAGGGTGTTTGTGCCTCCAGGCGTCGGCGTGTAGTAGCCTGGAGGTTGGTTGCGAAGGAGGTGAAGGCGAAGCTGTTTGGGTCGAGCAGCGAGGGCGTGAAGCGCCAAGGCTCCGCATTGCCGCGGGGTGTTGGGTCCTGGTCCTTGAGATCGTCATGGTTGTCGGCTTGTCTGAGGGGCCACGAGTTAGTAACTTGAAGGAGAGCATTTGTACGTATATGCACGAGAGTGCATGGTGAGGTTGCTTTGCATGTCGGTGTTTGGGCGCAATGGGCGCCGACGGGACGGGGGTAGGTGGAGGGACCATGTTCGGGGAAGACGTACCGAGAGGGGTTGGCGATATCAAGAACATCAGCGAGCGAATGACCCGGCGGGGCGGCGAGGGAATGCGAGCGCTGCTGGATGTGTGGGAAGTTTGCCTTGAAGTCCTCTAGGAGTTTTCCATCGGGTTTTTGGCTGTTTAGTCTGCGCATGGCAAGTAGTTAGCAAGCGGCGGTCTTGTGGTAGCAGCGCAGAGCAGAACGCGACGCGCGCAAATCACAAGCGAGCTTCGTGACGTACCGATTTCGAAACATGGCATCGGGCTTTCACTCGGGAGATTAGGAGGAAGCTGCGTCTGGTTGCATCTGTAGGATGCGAGAGGTATTGAGGGCGACGAGGTGGGTGGAGTGGTTCTGGGGTGTGGATGGAGGGGAGGAGGGAAGAGAGGGGAGGACAGAGAGGAAGAGAGAAAGGCAAGGGGCCCGGTGAGGTAAGGTGAGGAAGGTGCAGGCTGGGGAGCGGATCTTGGGCTGATGAAACAGAAGAGCAGCAGCAGCAGCGCAGCAGCAACAGCAACGGCAACGGCAGTGACAAAAAGGCAAGACGAGCCTGGTAGAGTCAAGCCACGGGCAGGTGGCCAGGGCCGGTGGTCAGACGTCTTTTTAGCTAGTAGACTATGGCATGGGATGGCATGGGCATGCAAAAGCCCAAGGGCCGCGCGTGGGCATGGGTGGAGCGTCGGGTCTAGGCACACACACTCACACACATAGTAGACACACCACACCACACACCGAGATGGGATGGGAGGGAATGGATATTCACACAGGACTACGCTGCACTAGGCAGGCTCCACCGTGCGGCGCGACCGGCTGGCAGGCTGCCAATACCAGACGGAGCCAGCAGCGCCAGCGCCAGTGCCAGCGCCAGCGCCCGTGCCCGTGCCCGCGCCAAAGAGGCAGAGCGCCAGAGCGCCCGACTGATCTCCCTCTCTTCCCACCCGTCGGCGCTGCACAGCCACGGCCCTACCGCCCCTCGCCCGCCGCATGGGGAGCAGATTGGCGCTGCAGCTGTCGCCATCCCGCCCTCGAGGCGCGCATCCGCCGCACCCACACCCACTCGCAGACGACCGACCGACCGACACGCGCGTTGGCCGAGTGCGCGCGGTACGGTACGGTACAATACAACACCAGGCCAGGCCGCGGCGCACGGGGTCGCGTGGCTGCGAGTGCATTGCCGTAATTTACTCGTGCCAGAAGGCCTCGGGCTGGGCGCTAACCCGCTCCGGGCGTCAGGCAGGCGCAACCGTGTGCGCTGGCTGCTTGGATGCGAAATGACATATGCCGTCCAGGGCCCGCCGCCTGCCTTACCCTTCACGTCGCCTGCCGGCCATGTTCCCCTGCGTTTGCGCGCCGGATCGGAGACGAGGTTCCTCCAACCCCCCACCCACCCATCCATCCATCTGCTCGCCTCAAGCGCTCCTGCTGCCTCTGCCTCTGCCTCTGCCTCTTGCCTCTTGGCCTGCCCCGACCAATCCCACCCGACGCCGTTGGCGCCGTGTCGCTTGCCTGCCCGTAGCCTTAGCCTCCCACCCCCTCCC